>JAEQBA010001716.1:0-35926 GCA_019434445.1 Phalangium opilio
TTGCCATGTGCGAACGCGCTTGCAGACAAGTTCGATGAAGACCTCTCCATGCCGTCATCGTCATCGGCGAGGTAAAAAGTACAGAAAGAAAATTAAGATTTGATGTTAAAATTCAAGATCTTAATATTCAAAACTAGGTTATATGCGGTAGATGGCTATATGCAACTTCTGGTTTATGGCAGTACAATTTTATCCAGAAGATGACGAAGTTTTTTTTTTAAATACAAGTTTTATTGTGTTGTAACAGTTCCCCCCGGAAAGAGTGCTATATGGCCGGTCGTCTTGGGGTTTGTTTCAAGGCCCTTAGGTTCAATAGTGAGGGGAGTTATTGTAAGCCTAACTTGAAGCAAGCCGTCACTATCGTCCCGTAAGGAAATTTAATCCAAAGAAAATAAACATACCTTGTCGTGAACTTTTAATATCTTTATTTAATTGCGACGTAATTTAGATTCTCAAAAATATCCGGATCCAATTCTGGAAGCGCAACAATTCGCGGAATACAAATAATCGTTCTTTAGAACGCGAATAACTGACCCGTGCCTGGTCAAATGAAAACAAAATGCGAACTAACTTGTTTCAGGAACAACCGGCGTTTCTTATCGCCTCGGTTGTTTGTTTTTGGGACGGGGGTTATGGATGAGAAAAGAGGAGGGGCTTAGATGGCGGCGGGCTGAACATAGTCCCAAAGTTGGACGAGGATGCTCAGCCCTCTGTCATCGTCTGAAACGGCTTCAGGGGTGAGGACGCTGCATGAACCCACTCGGAAAAGAAGAAGAATGTGGAAAGAAAATAGAATTAGGAAAGAATAGGGGTGAAACAAGGAAAAGAAAATATAATGTGGAATAACGGTATTAACGAAAAGTTTAATCGGCTTGAACACTAGTGTTCATCCGTCCATGTTGACGATCCCGAAGGATAAACTTGCGCGGGCATAAAGAGGCGAAGTGTTGCCCGACTGCTCCACAAGCCTTGCAGCGATATGCCCCACTTGGGCGGTGGAGAACTGGGTATCCATCCGGGGAAATGGGGTATAAACGGATGGCCGCGCTCTGGGGCATCCCGTCCCACGCGACAGGAAACAGTTCACGGTTCCGTGGTGGTTCGCGGAGGTAAGGGAGGTCTTCTACGAAGAGTTGGTCATACTCTGACAGCAGATAAAGCTTATCTTGGGATATGGGGGCGCTAATATAATCTAAAAATCGCGAAAGTCTTGGGAACCTGGTGGGAATGGATTATCCGGCTCAATTTCGCCGGCTGCTTCTGTGGGGTCCGGAAACTGTATTGGTTCGTCATCGGGTTGGTGATTTCGCGGCGTTGCGGCGGTTGGAGGAGCTTGCGGCGGAAGGGCTTCTGGAGGAGCGGGCGTCTGTGCGGCGGCTGGAGGAGCTTGCGGCGGGAGGACTTTTGGAGGAGCAGGCGTCTGTGCGGCGGCTGGAGGAGCTTGCGGCGAGAGGACTTCTGGAGGAGCGGGCGTCTATGCGGCGGCTGGAAGAGCTTTCGGCAATGCGGCTGGAAGAGCTTCGTCAATGCTGCGGCTGAAAGAGCTTTCGGCAATGCTGCGGCTGAAAGAGCTTTCGGCAATGCGGCGGCTGGAAGAGCTTTCGGCAATGCGGCGGCTGGAGGATTTTTCGGTAATGGGGCTGGGTAACGGAGGGCTATTTCTAGCATTAGGTCGTCAAAGGTGCGTTTGGGAACGACGCCGGGACGTGGGGAACATTCCTCCATGGTTATGTTCCCGATGGGAACGTTGATTAGGCAGGTTTGGGCCCACCGCCTCTGGGTGAGCGTTTACAGCAGGAGGGTCGTCCTCTAGATTCTCTCTGTCCTAGGTCAGGATTAAAACGTCCAGTTCCTGTGCAGCGGTCCTCTCGGGATGGATCTGTTCTTCGGGATCGATGTCGTCTTCCCTGGAGAGTGGTCCAAACGAGTGAGCCGCCGGAAAGGAAATGATGGGGAAATCCCGAGGGGACGGTTGCAAGAGAAAATCTTCAGGCGTAACCGTGGCCATCCTTCCGCGCCTTTGATAAGGGGACAGTCTCCCGTACAGAGGAGGAGTAGCCATCTAAAAAGAAGAGGAATTATTAGAGTCCCATAGGGATGTAGGAAGTATTCCAAAATTTCCCATTGGGATCGAGCGTGACGGATCGCACGTTGTTCCCGAGCTAGCGGCTGTTAGCACCAAACGTCTTGGGTGGGCTAGTCTAACTCTTTCCCAAGGTTGGTTTGGCAATGGGTACTCTCCTGAAACAGAAGTCTATGGAGTCTAAGTCCCTAATGTCGTTATTTCGTAGATACTGAGAAACCTCATTTGTTGAACGTAGCATGTGACTCTTTCTTCCAGGTGGATAGTAGTAAACGACTCTTTCTTCCAAGTGGATAGTAGTAAACATCCATGACTACTTTGCCGGGTTGTACCCTGTGTCTATAACACAGCTCTCGAAACAGCCTGTCTTGAATGGTTTCTCATAATTCGTGGGAAATTGATCTTAAATAGACGGAGCTAAGGGAGAGTGATTATCTTCTCCAGAACTTGCGGAATCTGTCAGTTCATTCATTGGAGCTAAGGGATTAAGGTTCGTAGCTGCTGGCGACGTCGAACGTGTTCCATTTGTCGGAAGAGGGGGTTCGCCTTCAGGACTAGTTGATATGGCATGGACTTTCGGCGTCTTTTTCAAGGGCTTTGTTGACGAACTTGTCGTCGTTGTGGCTCTCATTCGCTTTTTTCGCCGTTGTCTGTATCCCTTCCCGTCTATCTCTTCGAAGACGAACTGAGTTTTTCTCGAAGCTGATCATGTGGACGATCTGTTCTTCTGGCTTTACCTTGCGGGCGAGGAATGGATGGTTCTTTCATCGACGTATTTCTGCTACTCGATACTTTCCGTAGCGGTATATTTCGTCTTCCAATAATAGAAGACGAGGTGGTAGGGTGATTTCTTTTGCGGAGATCGTGGATCTCTGGCTCATTACTCGAGAGACTGCTACTTGATAAGTTCCTTACAGGTGTGCGTCTCGTTCCAGGAGCGGCGGAAGAAGTGGTCTGATGATCTCCTTTTTTCTGTTCCGGTTCGGATCTTTTCTCGTCATCCGTTGAGGTGCCCAATTTCCGAAGAGCCACTTTCCTGGGTTGAACGCCTTCGGTTGTTGTCGTAGTCGGGTGATCTCTCTTTTCTCTTTCAGGTTTGAGGATTCCATTGGAACTTCTGGGTCAGGAGTCAGTGGCTTGGCCACCGGATGTGTCCCTTCTGGACTGACAAGGTTTTCTTGACACTCTTCCGGTTGGACTTCTTCCGCTGGTCGGACTTCCGCGTTAGTCGTTTCAGGTTCTTTTGATTTCGTTTTCGGTATCTTTTCCACAAATCGGAATGGTCCGATCATCTCCACAACTTCCTCGAAGGATTCTGAGGAAGGTTGAGGTCTATCCTGTGGTACTTCTTGGGGAGGTGTTCCTTCAGGAGGTGGCGTGTTTGTTACTCTTACTGGAGAAAAAGGTTCCTTCGGAATGGTGTTTTCCCTTTCCTGAACGATTTCCTCGGTGTGGACTTCTTCTGGTTCTGCTGGTTCTTCTCCGGGAGAAGGCGCCTCTTCGTTTTCCACTAACGGAACTTCAGGAGTTTGGTATAATTTGAGTTGAGACATGTTAATTTGGCCGGTCTTTTGTCCCGAGATCATGTCTTCTAGGACGTAAACTAGCGGACTTCTCTTCTCTATGATCTTGTAGGGGCCCGTCCACTTTGGACATAGCTTGGCCATTCTACCCAAATTAGCGTTTGATAGGGGATGAGTCAATTTCCAAACGATCGTCCCAATGTCGAATTCTCGATCTTCTCTTTTGAGATCATAGTAATTTTTTCTGTTTGGCCTGAGCCAGTTTCGAGAAAGTCTTGGTTAATTTCCACTGGACCTTTAAGATCTTCAAGGTCGCCGAACGATCTTCAAATTCCTCGAGGGGCATCCCTATGTCGATGTCTCGGTTCTCGTCCCATGTTTAAGTAGAAGGGAGATCTTTTAGTCGTTTCGTGGGGAGCTGAGTTTATCGCGAACGCAAGAGCGTTCAGGGTTTCATCCCATGTTCTGTGATTGTTCTCTACATATATGGAAATGGTTTCTCCGAGGACTCTGTTTACCCGCTTAGTGATGTTCGACTGAGGATGATACGACGAAGTGTGAATTGGTCCAATGTTGAATAATTTGCACGTATTGTGCCATAGAGAGGACACGAACTGAGTCCCTCTGTCGCTTAGTATTTGCTTCGGTGCTCCCCATCGACATACGAAGATCTTCAGCGCGAGGGCACATGCGTCGGCTGTTATTTTTTTTAATGAATTTTGTCATGTAATCCGTAAAGACGAGAAGGGATTTGTATCCTTTTCTGCTGATCCGAAAGGGTCCTATTTTGTCGAAGGGTCCAGTCGGAACTGTAGATATCATAAGGCCAGGTGTCTTGCGGTTACTGACCTTATACTGTTGGCATAGGACGCACTCCTTGACATATCTATGTCCGACTTTTTCTCGTGTCTTGTATTTACCTCTACGGGCAGACAGAGGATGATCATGCAAAAGTCTCATAGCTTCTCTTCTGAGAGATTGAGGTAGGTAGATCCGCATTGGACGAACTTCTGACGCTTTTCGGTAAATGAGATTGTTTACCGTCTCGTAATCTGAGTTGTCTGGAGGATTATCTTGTCGAAATTGTTCAATGATTTCGCGAATAACAGGATCTTCCCCTTGAGCGGTAATGATATCATCGCGATCAAAGATATGAAAATTCGCGTGGGGTTATGGTAGTAAAATATACGCGACGTGTGAATGATCTGATGGTACGTTCGACTCTTCAGATGACGTGTCTTGATTTTCCTCTTCCATGGTTGAGGCTATAGACATGGCGAATAGTCCTATTGGAGCTCGTGAAAGGGCGTTTTCGACTCCTTTCTTGTGTTGAACCTTGAAATCGAACGTTTGTAGATACATTGCCCATCTGACGAGCTTTGAGTTTGTTTCCTTTAGTCCAAAGAGCCATTGTGAAAACTTATGGTCTGTTACAACTGTAAAGGGTTTACTTTCCAGGTAAGGGCGCAAATGTCCAATGGCCCAATATATCGCTAGACTTTCCTTCTCGGACGTACTGTACTTTGCTTCAGCGATCGGGACTTCGATTCCATCTTGAATCTGAGATAGCATTGCACCCAAGCCGGCGTCTGACGCATCTGTTGTCCAAATGCTCGGCGCATCCGGCTTATACGCGGCCAATGGTGGTGAGCTGCAAATGGCATCTTTTAACTTCTGGAAAGATTCCTCTTGGTCAGGACCCCATGCGAACTTGACTCCTTTTTTCTTTAATTGATTGAGTGGCGTGGCTATCTTTGAGTAATGAGGTATGAATTTATGGTGCCATCCGGCCATTCCAAGGAATCTTCGGAGTTGTTTTAGCGTCTTTGGCTGAGGATATTTCTTGATGGCGTCAACCTTGGAAGGATCTATGTAAATTCCTGTTTCGTTGATTACATGTCCGAGGACGACTGCTTCTGGCATTTCTTCAACTGAAGAGTTAAGCGAGCGTTTCTTAGTTTATTCGTTACGTACTCCAGAGCGTTCTTCTGCTCTTTCCATGTCTCGGAGGCTATTAGGATGTCGTCGAGATATACGACGATAGCGAATTTTTCTCCATCTCGGAAGACTTCACCCATGAGACGCTGGAAGGTACTTGGTGCGTTGCAAAGTCCGAACGGTAATACGTTAAATTCGTATTTTATGAAAACTGTCTTCGGTGCACCTGCTGGTTCCATTTCAACTTGCCAATATCCGGATTTCAAGTCCAGGGCGTTAATGTATTTGGGCTTTCCCAGTTTACTGAGGGTCTCATCAATTCTAGGAATCGGATATGGGTCCTTTGCGGTGATTGAATTTAATTCTCTGAAATCGATGCAGAAACGGTATTTCTCCTTGCCTGTGCCGGATCCGTCGTCTTGCTCTAGGATCACTACTGGCGAGGCCCATGGAGACGTCGAAGGTTCGATTATTCCATCCTTGAGCATGTCATAGATGCTTTGTTCGATGATTTTTTTCTTAGCATCACTAATTCGGTATGGTCTTTTTTGTATCGGCTTAGCAGTCCCTGTGTATTTCATGAACCACTAAGCTGGTTCTTCCTAACTTCTCACTAAAGAGCTCCGGAAATCGGAGAAGGAGTTCTTTCAACTCTCTCTTCTGCTTATATGAGAGAGAGGTTGATTCAACTGCTTAGTTGACGTTAGAAACCATTTGGGATTTGGGATGAGGGAGGAAGCTTATCCTCTGTGACTTCTACGAGTTTTAATAACAGTCCATCAATATTACAAGTTAAATTTCCAAAATCGATTATGGTTTTCCAGTCTTCAAGAAAATCTTGGCCTAAGATTGCATCGCAGAGAAGTGAAGGGACGATGTGGAACTCTTGACTAAACCTCCTCGTTGTATCTTGTTCAAATTTAATGTCAAATTCTAATACGGTAGAGCCTTTAGTGAAAGAGTATTGTCCATTTCCCATTACGATACATTCCAATTTTTCTGAATTCGGTTCTAATCTAATATCCCCTCGAAATCTCTGGATGGCCCGCCATTGGTCTAAACTAATCATGGAAACTTCTGCCCCGTTATCGATTCTAGTCTGTATGATAGTGTGTTCAAATTGAATGTGGTCTTCTTTTGGGGAGTCCTCTTCTTCTTCGATGTGTGGCTAGTCGTAAAGAGGATCGTGCCACAACTCGATTTTCTTCTTGCGGGACTATTGCGTTGCGGGAGGGAGACGTCCTCGGGGATTCCCTCCCGGGTTGGCGTTTCCCGGAAGCGGACCTCTTTGTCTCTCCACCCTCGGTGATGGGCATTCACTGGCATAGTGACGTAAGCCACGGCAATTGAAACAAGTGACTGGTCGGTCGTCCTGGGCGATTCTCGGAGGGACTTGGCTCTCCTGAATTCGATTTTGTGGGTGTCTTGGGACGAGTTGCAAGTCGTGTTGTTGAGGCTGGTTCTCTCTAAGCTCAAATTCGGGATTTCGCCTCTCAAAGACTCGCGTTGGACGAGGTTATTCGTCTCTGGGTAGGCTTCGTCTTCTTGGTGGAGGTCTTGTCACAAGGTGGGGTTGCCTTGGTTGGGGGTTGGATCTCGGGAAAGGGGCTCGGTAAAGTTGAGGAACTGTTTGAACGGGGATAAGATTGAGATATCCTTCCTGATGTGGGTTATTGTTGTTCCCATGGGGGATGTCCATGTTAGTAAAAGTTCTCATGTTCGGGATGTACCCTTGATTCGTTCCCGTCTGGGTATAACCAGTTGGGGGGGGGGGAACTATCGGTTTCACAACCGAAGGTTGAGGAACTACATGTTGAGGATTTAATTTAGATCTGGGTGCTATTTACTGTAGGGCCTGTTGAACAGGTTGCTCTCTCACATCCATATTTTGTTGCGCGATAGGCCTTTGGTTGTCTTGGGATGCGAGAGGTTGGTCTAGCTCAAAAGTTTGTTCTATTTGCAAGCAAACATCATGCAAGTCTGAAATGGTCTGCGCTGGGAGAACCATAAGCAGCCCCTTATATTCTATCCTTAAATTTCGCTTAATAATGAGGAGCATTTCATCTTCCGGTATTGGGGGATATAAATTTTGATTTACCTAACAAAATAACCAAAAAAACTCGTCGATAGATTCATTTTGTTTTTGTTTTCTATTCTGTAAATCTAGTCTTGCCTTAGCTCCCTCATTTTTGATCCTATAATGGCGTTTTAATCGTCCCTTAAATTCTGCCCAATCTACTCCTTTGGGGAGGGAACGATACCAGTATAGGGCATTGTCTCTTAATAAGAGGGGCATGAAAAGCATCTTGGCATCATCACTAATTTTATGGAAACTCGCATATTCTTCGAATTGTCTGAGAAATTCGGGAACACTTTCGTTTTTTCTACCACAAAACGCTAATCTCTCAGGGGGTTCTAAACCTTTTGCACTGCCCTGATTGGATACCGCCAGGTTTAAGAAGGATTGTAGGACTGACGCTAAGAATGCGGCCTGTTGGGCACCTCCCGTATTTGGATTATTTTGGGGTTGAGGGTTGGATGTCCCGTGTGGCTGACTAGCACCTTGTGTACCTTGAGGTTGAAAACTAGGTGGTGACTGAGGAATGCCCTGTGGAATTTGTCCTGTCGGGTTCTGGGTTTGTCCATGGTTTACTGGACTGGGTCTATGTGGCCTACTAGGGGCACTTGTATATACGACCGAGTTTCTACGTGGAAGTGTCCCACTAGGGGCGGTAGCAGTTACTGGGAAGTTCGTAGTTGATGTGGTTTTATGTATAACTTGCCTTGGGGGACCCCAATAATGCATAAATTGCTTGGCTTTTGCATATGAGTTTACTTCAGCCTCCACCTTTTGTTTGGGTGGGTTTGGTTTGGGTGGACTAAGTCTGGGCGTTCCACTTAACTTGACTAAATCGGGGGTACTCCCCTTGTATCTGTTTCTAACGAGGCAACTCCCCTGGGGGTCTAAACTTTGGCTCATGCTATTGAATAGGGCTAAATTATTCTCATGTCTAATTCATTCTTCCTCTCTTGGATTATTAAACCTATAATTGGGGGAGGCCTGTTCTACCCTTTCGTCCCTTTTATGTAAATACGGGGTTAAATCAAGGTTATCATCCCACGGGAATCTTCATTTGGGTTTTGGGCACATGCCATATTTAAATCACTCAATCGAGGGGGGCGTATAATATCCGCAGCCACGAGATTAGGCTTAGCTAACGGTAACGTTGACCCTGAGGATTCCGAGATATAGTCTGGAGCCGAAGAAGATTCTGTATCGTGTCTTTCACGGGATAAATTCGAAATTGGGAACGATTCGGGAGTGCTCATTTAATTTATAAAATAAGTTTTTTCAAAACTATCTGTGCCGGAAAATGATTTATCTAACACTTGTTTAATTCAAAAATAATGAAATCTAATTATATCAATGGTAAGTTGAGTGATATAAGATTCAACCCTCTTGTAATAAATTTGGTAATTTACGTTGCGATTGTTCGAGAAGGAAGGGACCCAAAATGGCGGCGATACTTCTAAGCGTGAATTAACCTGTAGCTAAGCTCGCGAATCGTGCCCTATCACCCCGACGGAAAAAGACCGAGGCTCAGAACGACGGTCACGGCACCATTTGTAACGGGTTCCCCGTGAAACGATATGGAACGGCCGCGCGTAAAAGGGGGATTTCCGGTACAAGGTTAAGATACTAGGATTCCCGGCTAATTGTGAGTCTAACCGTCAATCAAATCCCAATGGGGGAAAAAACGAAACATACCTGTGACTCATATCAGTAGCGTTATTTCTTTATTTATGACCAGTAACTTTCGAAGATTTGTTTACAATACTTTCGAATAATGTCGCGAACAATAATGACGCAGGTAATACTCCGCGTTTAATAATAACTATGACCCGAGCCTGGCCGTTTCTTAAGGGAAAAAAATGTCTCTCCAACCACATGGGCAAAATTACCTTTTTCGCAAAAAAGGAAGGGAGGGAGGAAGTGACGTGGACGGCAGCGGACTGAACATATTCCTAACGGAAGGTTCAGTCCTCTGTCGTCTGCAACGGCTTCTGGACTAGAACCGTTGCAATATTCATTTATAAAACGACGAGGTGAAATGTCATTTCCCAAGCTTGAAGATGAAGCACATATGCTGACTTTTTAGAGCCATGGCTTACGATAGCTCAGCCACTCTCGAGAATTTGAGTGCCTTAGTTCACCCCAATATTAACAATGAAAATCCGAAAATGTTTAGTGCTGGATCACGTAAATCAATGGTTATATAATTGTAAAATTATTTTGGGTTTCTTCCAACTTCTCTCATCTTATCGACCCTAATTTTGTTGCTCTGTCCATCCGTTTATCTTTGGACTCCTTTCGCAGGGAGAGAGCCAATAGTTTGTGACCCGGTTATTCATACTAATTTTCTAGGCCGTGCTGTTTATTGGTGAAGTAATGGGTTTTTGGTCTTTAAGGCTCGATAAGATAGAAGTTGAGGTATTATATATTATACTGCAAAATAACATTTTTCTCATCGAGTAGGTGGAGAGGTAATTTAAAGACGAAAAAGTTCGTGACATTGAATTTTAAGGCTTGGATTTTTTTGCTATTAATTATTTTTAAAGTTTATAGTGCTTATTTTCAGTTTCTTAGCACTTTGGCTGATAATATTTTCGGACTATTCCGAGGTATTACCTTATTTTTCAATTTTAGATACATTTTTTCACAATTGCTTGTTTTCTTTCCATCTTTAAATATTATTTGAGGTCAGGCATTTTTCATCACTAACTTGTATCCCGTAAGTATTCGCTGTGAAAAAAATCTGAAGTTGATTTCCTATATTTTGTGTGGGGTCCTACTAGTTTGCACACCTGGCGCCTGCAAACTGATGCAAACCTTGCACACCTTTCAAAAATTCTACTAGATTGCACACCTGGCACCAGCAAACTGATTTTGTAAACCTTGCACAACTTTATAAGCAAACCAATTAAGCAAATCTTGCACACCATCCTCATTCTCACTACTTGTTTGCCATGCACACCGTTCAAGAACATGCCACCCTATCCCATATCTAACCTTTTTTCTTAAATTTAAAAGGTTTGCACAGGTTTTTCGTCTTGCACACCTTACGGTTTTCCGCAAACCCTGCTCAAAATAACACATATACTTTTAAAAAGCTCCCCTTTTAATTTTAAAACCACTATCGAACCATTTTTCTTAAATTTTAAAAGGTTTGCACAGGTTTTTCGTCTTGCACACCTTTACGGTTTTCCGCAAACCCTGCTCAAAATAGCACATATACCATGAGTGAATAATATGTTAGCTCCCTATAAGTTACTCAGGCTCCATAGGCGTAATGTATCCAGCGATTTCTTCTCATTTCGCCCGCGCGGGAAAAAATCCGAATGTTTCGCTCTCTCTTGTCGAAAAATAAAATCCCGCTCGTACGGCTCCTCGACCTCGAGTCGTCGGCTGCTTTTTCACCAAGGAAGTGTTTTAGTCGTGAATGTTTATGTTTTAACAATTTAACGTTAAATCATGGCGTTGTGTCAGTACTGAGACAAAAAATGCAGGAGCTCAAAGCAATTTACCGATATTGATAAAGAATTCTAGAGATAAGAGTTGTTATTGTGACTTGAAACCAGAAAATTATACAACTGAGCTAAATCCAATCCACTGATCTCTTAACTGTTTTCATAACCGAGGCTACTGAGCGAAATATTCGGCTGCTTAAATAGCTCCGATATCATTGGCTAGCTTCCACTACACGCGCTTCTGGGGAAAAACCGGAAAGAAGCGTAAATAAGATTTTCGTTCACGTGGTGGCCGCCGGGCGTCGCATATAATTGGGAAGCCGGCGGAGCGGGAGAAAACGCTGGAGTATAAAAATGAATTGCCTGAGTAACTTATAGGGAGCTAACATATTATTCACTCATGCATATACTTATAAAAAGCTCCCCTTTTAATTTTAAAACCACTATCTAACCATTTTTCTTAAATTTTAAAAGGTTTGCACAGGTTTTTCGTCTTGCACACCTTTATGGTTGGCCGTCTTACAAAACCCTCGTCCGTTAAGGCTTGATGTAGGGGGGTATGATAATGCCGGTAATGATGCCCTTGTAACCTGGCACAAACAATAGAATGGCTTAGTGCAACTTCTTGTTCCACCGCTCTACTATTAGCATGAATTGGCTTCAAAACGTGCTACGATGTCAAAATCTCCATCCTCATTACAGACTATGCAGTCTCTTCTACGTTCACGATCTTGTACTACCGAAATCACGAATGTGCTCGCCAATGTCGGAAAAGGTGCTTCGCACCGGATGTTGTCGGTGTGGAAACCGTACGGCATAAAGAACTGCCTTTAGTTGAACGTTACTGAGACCTTCAAACTAAATAAAACATCCTGTCCAATTTGTCCTGGTTGGAATAGGTTGGCATTTTGCTAGGAAACGAGACTAACTACTGTAATCCTACTACTTAGCTCCTACACTGAAGACCCTGCATATCAAAAGGGACCGGAAGTACCTCAAAGTTGAGTTTTCAAAGATTGCCAGATTGAGCAGGTCATGGGATTTAAAGTGATGAAGGTCGCTTTAACGTTCAACAAGTGACACCGCAGTATGTTTTTGGTGCTCCACTGTCCTCACCCGATAGGTCCAAACAATTACCATCCTGGTTTTTCGGCTCAGCGTTGCGGTACTGCCGGTTCCATTAGAAATACAAGGTTTGTAGTGTTACAATTGTAACAATACTCCTGTTAAAAAGGCACACATACTTTAACCCCCCTCCACCCAAAAAACTTTTAAATTTGGAGCCTTTTCAATAGCTCTCTTTTCAATTATATAAAAAGGACTTGGTTTACCCAAGTCTAAAAAACAAAACGATAAGAGTTTTCCCAGTTGACTGAAGCGTGGATATTTTTTTCTATATAATTTTAAAGACAATCCGTATTTTACTACTCCTTAGAAATTAATTCAATCTCCTGATTTTACTGGTAATGGATTTATTTCCTATAAATTAATTGAAATAAAAAGTTACTTATTTCAGATTTTTCAACAACAATTACATTTTCCGAAAACATTTTATCATGAAATTAATTATTTTGAAGGGAGTACGTGTTGAGGGATCAATATTCAATATTTGAAATACTGTGTCTAAAAAGACCAAGCGAACCTTGACATAATTCGAAAGGAAAATGTAAATATTTAATAGTGGATGCCATACCAGAGTGTTGCACGAATTCATACATTTAATTTCGTATATCGAAATGCTACATTTCTAATGTCGCGACTATGAAAGAAAGGTTGCACTGCAATTTCCCTCTTCGTACTTTAGACTTTCTTGGGGGAGAGGGGGAGTTAAGTTAAGTTAAGTTCGACCTTCTTCGTTTAACTGGTAATGAATGGAAATGAATATAACAAGCCATTGGTACTGAAACGTATTTCTTTTCATGTAATCTTTACCTATACCTTTGGTTATATTTATACCGATACCATATTTTTCCAGTGCTACAGATAGCTACCTACAAAGAAAAACCACACAGGATAAACGATGTTGCTTTGTCTTAAGTATACGGCGTTCGTTTATTAACTAGTCTGAACAAAATAAATTTAAATTACCATAATTTTTTAACATCAGTCTTCTTAGCAACTTACCGATTTAAGTTTTTTTTATGCAAACTTGAAAATTTGTCAAGCCAGCGACAATTAAAACTATGTCCGTCACGGTGCTTACACGAAATCCCTCCAAAATAATTAATTGCATGATAAAATGTTTTCGGAAAAAATAATTGTTCTTGAAAAAGCGTAGATATGTAATTTTTTCAATTAATTTAGGGGGAATAGATCGACTAACAGTAAAATCAGTTGATTGAATTTAATATTGATTAAGGATCTGAGATAAGTAACTTTTTATTTTCATTAATTTATAGGAAATAAATCCATTACCAGTAAAATCAGGAGATTGAATTAATTTCTAAGGAGTAGTAAAATACGGATTGTCTTTAAAATTATGTAGAAAAAATATCCACGCTTCAGTCAACTGGAAAAACTCTTATCGTTTTGTTTTTTAGACTTGGGTAAACCAAGTCCTTTTTATATAATATCTGTTCCTTCAGTCTTTATTTGTATTTATCTATCATAAAATTGCCTGGACCAGTTTGAAAATTAAATCGGAGGGGCGTTAGTGGTCCACGGGACCACTAAGAAAATTCAAGGGTAACAAGAGTCCAGACATCTCAACTATTTTAATTACCCACTTCTTTAGTTTAGCAGACGACGCGCCCTGGTCAATGGTCATGGACCAGTTTATTTATTCCAGGCCAGGAGGGTTGCTGGCCCAGTGTCCAGTTTTAAAAATATCCTTATTTCCCACCCTGGCTTCCATAGCTTGTGAAGCCAAAGCGTGATCGAGTGGGCTGTGGTTATAGTAAGGAAGTCAAGCAGCGTGGGAAATAAGGCCGTGGCACAGGGCAAATGACCAGTTTAAAAAATTGTCTGGACCAGTTTAAAAATTAAATCTGAAGTGGATCAGTGGTCCACAGGACCACTAAGAAAATTCAAGGGTTTCCAGAGTCCAGACATTAGCTAATATATTGTAATTATCCACTTCTTCAATTTAGCAGACGACGCGCCCTGGTCAGTGGTCATGGACCAGTTTATTTATTCCAGGCCAGAGGGGTCACTGGCCCAATGTCCAGTTTAAAAAATCTTTATTTCCCACCCTGAAGGCAAGAATGAGTACCAGTCAAGGCTAGGAGTCTATATCAGTGGAGTAGAATTTTTAAACTGGTCCCTTCTGAATTTTCATAAAAGTTCTCCCCGGATTTCGAATAAAAAACTGGTTCGAGCAATTAATAAACTGGTTTTGGACCTGTGCTATTTCCAAGACTGGTCACTAAATTAATCCAAAACAACTGCTGTAGAATATTAACCACGGTACCACCATTACAATTTTATGGCTAATCTGTGTATCCCGGGAATCTGTTTAAAAAAACTGGACGACACTGGATGCTCTTTAGCTAAGATCTCGTCCTTAAGAAAAAGAAAATCCTAAAAATAGAAACCATCCATCTATCCTTCAAGCTTTTACAATCACCCATTGCATAGACTAACTCAATAGTCTGCCTAAGTAAGGCACCTTAAGCCTTGGTCGAAACTAACATCTAAAATATAATTATAAAAGGTATCTTAAGTAAAGAATTTCAACCGAAACACATAATTGAACGAAAATTAGACACGCCAGTGAAGTTTTTAATAAATTTTAATGTTATATTTATTGAAAAATATCAAGTTAAGGTGCCTTCAGAGAAAAAAGTTTACAAATTTTTCCGCTAGGGGCTCAAAAATAGCAATAGTGGTCCGTTTTTGCAAAACGTTTGACGATTTTATAATTTGCCCCACTAAAGTTGAGACCACCAGAGCTCTTTACAGCGAAGGAAAAACCTATGCTTATAACATCGACGCTCCTGGGTTCTGACACCCGAAGTTGTTGGAACGTATAGAAAGGAAATTCGTGGAAACCCTTTGAATTATCAGTAAGCCCGCGACCCACCCCTGAAATCGGGACTCAACAAAAGAGAAAGTTCCCTATAGTCGAGGGCTTTCTTCACATCCGCGCCCCCACCTGGTGAAACGTACTTTTTGTAATCGCCTATAGCGAGAGTATCTGTTTGTTTTCTTGCTCGACTTTCTAAAGTGGGCTAGGGGAGAAAGCAGAGATGGTCGGCATTACTCCCTTCCGCGTCTAAGTTCGCGCACCCATGGTAAAGTGCTTTATATATTGCTATTAGTATGGGGCGCCAACCTATTTTAGGGCATTTCAATAACTAGACTTTTTTCCGAGCCTCTATTCTAGAGCCCACACCTCCCCCCCAGCGATCCATAAAATCTTATTTTGTGTTCACATGTTGATTTGAATGGCCTTCAGAAAATCGGATCGACATGGGAAATCCTTACCTTTAATTTTTGTACTTGTATTATGGAAGAGATCGATAAACAAATTTAGTTTGATAAAATACCATTGAGAATTATATCCAAATTGTCAAAAACTGAGATGAAACTTTCAGACAAACGTAAAACATTTTTTTTATTTAGGGAAAATTAGTCTCTTCAATTTGAAGAAACACTGTTTTTGGTTGGATTAGAAATCACTACCCTCCAGCAGCTTTGTTTTTCCAGTCTCTTTTTCTACCTATGCGTGAAGTATAACACTTTACGTCAAGTTCAGCTTTCTTTTAGCTGCTGTTCTACTTTTGCATGCTTCCTGGGCTTCCGTTATATATTTGGGGTCCTTGCAATTTTTCCCTCTTGGTATTTGAGGTTCAACGATCTCAGGAAGCATGCAGTCTATGAAGAAGGCCTTTAATTTAGGAACCATATCGTTCTTCCACATATCAATATCGCGAGCTATCTCTTCCACATGAATTGGAACTTTCTCGTCGATGTAAACGATGAAGTAGCAGGTTGAACGGTTACTTATGTTAAGTTGGCCTTGTATTTGGTAGAAGTAGGAGTGATTTCTTTTCAGTCGCAAGTCATCGCCAAGAAACTTAATTTTTCTCTCTTTCACTGCCTCGATGACGTCCATTCCAATCGCTGATGGGACTGTCTTCACTTCGATTAAAGAGTCTTCCTCCTCTAATATACCTACACGTATAAATTGAAACATTTAGAGCATTGGTAAATATAGCTTCCCTATTCAAGACGTTAGTTTACCATCTGGGCTAGCTGCTAGGAAACCATTTTCTACATCAATGTACAGACCGCTGTCTCTATACTCCTTTGCAAACTGGAGTTTGAATTTCTCTTTCGCAACTGTTTCTTTAGCCTTTCCGTATTCTGTGGACTTTGTAGAAAAGGACTTGCTGTAAAGAAGTGACTTGACCAAATTGTGGCAGGACGTAGTACTCTTTCGGTTCATAACGAGCCCAAAATTGGAGGCTGTCAAGCGATATGCGCGGTGTGAATCGTAAACTGAATTTCCATGCTGCCCACGGGAACGGCCCTCGATATCGGTTTGCTCCGTTTTTGACACCTGAAAAAGAGGGAAAGGAATTAGACCTATTTTGCTAATTATACAAATTAGAACTGACGTTATGACAGATTTACCTGATAACTTTCGAGTCGGTTTGTCATAGACACGTCCAACTCGTTGGTAGTCATGGGTAAAGCGTCTGCAAGCGGGCCATAGTCCTTTTCAATCGAAGGGAGTACAGTTACTTTTTTCCTCGGGATCTTGGTCGCTGTTTCGCGTAATATTAGTCGACGCCTATTGCAATTTTCCCTCCTAATTCTTCGCTTTTCGATGAACCCTTTGGCAAAGAGACCGGGGCTTTGCCCTGTGACCCTTTTCATGGGGCTTCGAAACCATCCGTTCCCACTTTGATAAGAAAGTCCGCTTACTAGGGTTCTCCTCATGTATGATCCCTTTTGGGTAAAGTTAATTCTCTTCCCAGAATTTATTTTTGCCATAATGCTCATGAAAAGTTCAGCCCTATTACTCGTTTCATTGTAAAAGAGACGATCCGCTTTTCTAACGAGAGGATCAACAGCCGCAATCAAGAACGGGAAAATGCCGTCTGATTTCATTTTAGGAAACAAAGACTTTTCTCCTTCTTTTGGCTTGCAAAAATATTCTTTGCATTTTTGTGTTCCCCGAAGACATGGGCAGCACCATTTTTTAGATCATCTCGTAAATCATTCACTGTCGAACCTCCTCGTGAGTTACGAGTTATAGCTCCACGAGCTGCTGCTGTAAGGCGGTGAATGTTCATTTTTAATTGTCGTCGAGAAGCGGCTGGTAATTTCGTGTTGCAAGCGATAGAATGAAGCGACGAAGTGTAGTTTTTCACAGCGTGATTTGCACATTCTAGTTTAGTAACAAACAAACCGTACGAAACTCTCTCGACAATTCGGCTATGTACACTGGAATCTCCATCAGCGATAAATCGTTTGAATCTAATTCCATGCATATCCTCGCTTTCTTTAAAACCTTCGACGATTATGTCTGCCTCCATGGCGGAAGAAGACTTATCCCAGTTCCGGTAGCAAACGTGTACTCTGGGAGTTTCTTTTTTATTTGCTGCCCTAGCGCATACCGTGCAATATTTATTTCTATATCCAAGCCATAGGATTTCTTTGGTTCTTTGTCCAATTATAACAGCCTATTAATTGATTGAACCGATTAAATTTATCTTATCGTAAGCTATTTCATATTAGGACTTACTACACCAGAAGCAGCGTTATAGTTGTGTCCGTAACTCCTTTTACTCCACCCTCCATCTAAGTAAACCGTAATATACGGAACACCATCCGGGTCCACTTCTGTCTTTTCAATGGCTAATTGACGCTCTTTTGCCCCAGCTTCTTTCATTTTGCGCCACATTGTTTCCTCCCATACCTACGTTTAAATATAATAATATAGTATATAGTATGATAATTAATCAAATAGATCAAATTCAAATCTCTTTCGTCTTAGTAGCTCACTTTTCCAAGCTTAGTTTCTTGGGCGGAGAATTTATCCCAGCTCATTGAGGGGATGTTCATTACACCCAGAAATTCTTCCAGCTGAGAGTAACCATTGCCAATGGGGAACGGTACCCCAGACTGCTTTAGAATTCACATCAATTCCATTTTTTCTTTCTGATCTCGTTATTTTCGGGATTTTCTCTGAACTTTCTGTCTGAATTCTATTACAAGTGTCGCACTTGTAATCGAACAGACTAAGCAAACCTCTTCGTCTTTCACCCACGAATTTCAAATTTCCCATTGTACATATTCTTCTATGTTTGTCCTGAAGGTTCACTGCCCATTTTAAGAGATGACCAATGTCTACTACACGGTATCCTTCTAAATCTTCAACAGGCAATTTACCGTATTCTACGTATTCGTGTTGTAAAGGGGGTAGAAATCTGAATCAAATGGAAAGACTTTTACTCTGTACTTTCATTCATGAAAATGCTGCTAATTACTCCTTGCATTTTACATGAGAAACACCGCTTACTATCGTGGATAAATGATGCGCGTGAGGAAATTTGTTTTCACGCTTCGAGGATAGGCAACTCCCTATCTCCAACGACAGATTATTCTTATTATTCCAGCTTCGGTTGTCAGCACGAGCAAATCTAGGTCTCTATGTTGGAGCGGCTAAGCGGTAATCTATGACGTAGCTTTGTGCGTGCTGTCAACACACGAAACCAATATGGATTTTCAGGATTTAAAATCTTGAGGTTTCAAATACTGAAGTGTGAAAATAAATTTCCTCTCGCGCATTCTTTATCCATGGCACCATACTTATTATTTTTGAAAAGTATTACTTACGAAGGTTCCTTGTTTTTCTTCAGAGGCGTTAGTTGATTGATGCACTCTTTTTGTGCACTAAACATTTCTTTCACATGGTTGGTTGGGACTTGTAAGTTTATAAGTTCAGTACAATCACCCGCCTGTGATGTTTGTATTAATAATTTTTCCCGTTTATCTCGATGGAATGATTTAATTTTTTGAGCCCGTTTGCTTCGACTGTTCATTACAATTCCGTTTTTTCTAGCCATTTGTTTTTAGGTAAAGTAGGAAAATTTTAGGAAAGAAGCTCCGTTTTTACACTTTTCAGAATGACTAGTGATATTGTATAAGCCTTTTCTTGCTCTACTTGCTAAAGTGGGACGGGAAATAGAAAATAGAGGATATCGCCTATTCTTCAATAATTGTGCATAGGGTCTTTCAAAATTCGTTTCTTTCTCCCCCCCTCCCGGTAAGTGCTTTGTATGTCTTTTTCTCTTCCACCTGTTCCACGAGCCTGACCCGAGAGTTTGGGTGGTTTACTCTGAGGGGTGGGTACTGTCGGGTGCGACATGATGCCGACATCCCCTAATTGGTAAACGTCTTTCAGTCTGTAGACTACGGACCCCTCTTGTTACCCCCTTGAAAAAAGTCACTACTTATATCCTGCCATCTACGGAAAATATACCAACTAGTTGTCTAAAGCTGTAGCACTGAAATGTATTACGAGAAATCTAAGAAGGAGTTCAGATCAATGATTTTTATGTCAAAATTACAAAAGAGAGCTTAAAATTATCGGTAAATCACGATCCATCCAATGATGTATTTTTTTTAATCGTGTGATAAAAGCTCTAGCTTTAATCTTAAAAAAACTGAATCAGATATTTTGAGTAAATCGATTAAGACAAATTGTTATTTTAATGGTAAGGCCGATTTAGTTCTTACATAGATCAATGGATAGCCTATCCTGTGCTCGTAAATTATATGCCTTTTGCGATGAAAAAGTTTCATTTGCGAAGAGTATGAACTCCTCTAACTGAGACCCCCTCAACTTCAAAATGGCAATTTTAAAACTTAAATAAAACCAAGAAAATTTAAACTATGAAGACCAAAAATATATCAAATTATAGGCAGAAATTTGCTATTTTAATGCTAAAAATTTGATGTCGGTGTATAATCACCTTCAACTGAAAAACGGGTTTTTGCGAGATGGCAAAAACAGTCATTTTGCTATTTTTTCTCTGAAGGCACCTTAAAGTTACAAGGCGGTGAAATGGCAAATTAGCGTTGTCTACTGTAGAGTAATGAGCATTTAGCGTCGTCTGCTGTAGAGTAATCTTATGAGGTACTTACATTTTTAATTAAATTAACATACTTAGACTTAATTAACTTTGATGTAACCTGAAAAAGGCACACCTTGAATAGTTACTTGTTAAATTGAAAGTATTCCGAGGAGCACTGACTCCCCCTCCAATTTACTTTTTAAACTGGTCCAGGCAATTTTTAAACTGGTATTTACCCTCTGCTACCGCCATATTGCCCACGCTGGGTGGCACCGTGGCCAGTTATTTTAATTAAAATACCTAGGCCACTGGTCCAGTTTTAAAAAATCCTTTTTTCCCACACTGATCCATCTATCCTTCAAGCTTTTACAATCACCCATTTTTATACTCACCATGGATTAACTAAGGGATAGCGTTAGTTAGTCCATGGACTTACTAATCTTCCTAATTAAGGCACCTTAAGCCTTGGTCGAAACTAACATCAAAAATATAAATAAAAAATGGTATCTTAAGTAAAGAATTTCAACCGAGACACACATTTGAACATTAACGTACTTAGACTTAATTAATTTTGATGAAACTTCAAAAAGGCACACCTTGACTAGTTATTTGTTAATTTGAAAGTATTCAGAAAGCTAACTTCATTGTAGTTTTTAAATGATTCGATGTGCTGGAGCTCCAAAAACCCCATGTTATTCCTATGGGAAAATCGGCAAAAATCTGTGAATTTTCATTTAACATATGAGGACTGTGGCACCGGGTGAAAATCTGGGAACAAATCCTTCTGCGTAGAGTTTGCAAGTTCTCTCTCCACTTGTTAAAAGTAGTTTTCCTCCGCGGTCTAACCCGGTTTTTCCTTTCCATCAAAACTTTCTGAGGTTAACGGTAATAGTTAGTATAGGGCGCTGTAGGTTAGCTGTGGCATAGGGGCTAGCCACCACCCCTCTATGCATTGTAAAGGGGCCCACCTGTAAATAAGTCGCGAGTTGACTTAGTGTGGACATTCCTTCCTAGACCAAGCTTAGATTATTAGATTATTATTATCTAGAAGGGCCTACCGGCCCTCTAGAATATGGGAAAAATGATTTTAAATGACAATTTTTTAAGTGTAAGAATAAAGCAGGAAAATGGATTCTGATTTCTGAGTGAAAGATAAGTGTAGTTTTATTTATAATTTGTTAGTTTAATTATAAGATATCCATGAATTTACCAAAAACATTCGTGTTTTGGGTTAATTTCACATTAATTATACTTGATTAAGTTTAATTTAACGGTTTCTCTAGTGTGGATTTAGTTTATAATACAAGTTTCAGTGAAATATTAACTTTAATTGCAATTACTCTAAAATATGTATGCGCTTTTGATGTATTTTAATGATGAATTAAATCAATTTGAAAGTGAAATAGGAAACATCTGTGGCTGTGCGAAAAACTTGTGTTGTTTTAATCTTAATTTGAGCGCAGTTCGGGAGAGTCAATTAAGCTTAAAAGTATAATTTATTTTAATTTTTTACCCTAATTGGAACGTTTTGTGCAGTTTAACATTTTTGCACAGTCATTATTATACATTAAACTTTTGAATTATGTACTTTAAACATAGTTGAAATTAACTGAAGTGTGAAATAGAAAACATTGGGATTTACCAACGGCTTGGGTAGTTTTAATCTTAATTAAACAGTTTATTTAAAAGTTATTTGAGCTTCTAATCCAAAAAATGAATATTTTTGGTTTAATTTCACGTTAATTATATTTAATAGATTTAAAATTAACGTAGGATTGTGTTTCGGCAGTGTACATTTAGGTTATAAATGACTTTCAATATATACTTATCCTTAATTGCAATTTTTAGTGGGTTTTGAATCTTATTTTACCTTAAACTTTCGAATTTCGCGCCTATTAATGTACTTTAAAGATAATTTAAATTAACTAAGTATGAGATAGAAAACATAGGGCTATACTATCAGCTTGTGCAATTTTAATCCTAATTAAGTATTTTATTTCAAAGTTACTCGAGTTCTCATCCAAATATGTATATTTTATGTTTAAATTCACGTTAATTATACTTAATTAAGTTGAAATTAATGAAGGATTGAGGTTTGGCAGTGTTGATTTAGCTTATAAAATGAGTTTCAAATCACCTTAATTGTAAAGTTTAAAAGAGTTTTTCATTCTTGCCAACACAATGTGTTAAATTTTTATCATGCCACGTGCTAAATATGCGGTAACATAAAGATCATCTATAACATATGTTAATGAATGATGTGATTCTATAGTTTAGCAACTTTGGCTTCAATAACAGTAATTAAATTAAATACCTAAACAATTCATAGCAATTTAGACAAATAAACAAACGGCAATGTCAAATGTGGAGATAGCCAACAACGTAACCCTCCGTTGCTGACGTGGTTACGTTGGAAAAATCTGCGCCAATGAAAACATGGAAATTATTTGACTAATTAAACTACATAACGACACTGTCCTCCTGGATTAATCAGCACCACTGTTACTTATATTTATGAATTAACAAAATCCACTGTTGGTAACAAATAGTTAAACTGCGCTAACGTAAAACACCACGACTCTTTTAACTGCCGTAGGTAAAACATATTAAACTTTTTTTTCATCTTAACAGTAGTATTTTGAAGTTTTCGAACTTTTCACAGGGTGAAAAGCACTATCTTTATTACAATACCTTAAAAATTTGAATAGGTATGCCATTTTTTACATCAAATTGTAAGCGCACACGGTAAATACAGCATAAAAAACCTAGGGTTAACCCGGTTAGGCTATGTTTTTAGCATAAAACGGAGCAACAGAATTCCAAAACAAATGAGAGCTGGAAATCAGCCTTTTTAATAATCTTTAAAGAGGACAGACACTATAAAGACTATAATTACATCAATGCCTATCTCGTAAAACCATGTCATATCTACAAGGGCCTACCGGCCCTGTAGAATTATGTCCAATCACGATGGTCAAAACATGTATCTACCAGGGCTCGAACCTGGGCACTTCCGCGTTTAAAGTGGAAGTCATAACCACTACACCAAAGATACGTGGTTATTCTGAATTTTCGAAGAGAGGAAACTTATTATTATGTCTAATCACGATGGTCAAAACGTGTTTTTCCCAGTGTTCAAACCTTGGACATTCCGAGAGAAAATCGGAAGTGATAATTACTACACAATAGATTCGTGATAACACTGAGTTTTCCAAGAGATCTAGCTTATTATTATGTCCAATTACGATGGTCAAAACATGTATCTACCAGGGCTCGAACCTGGGACCCTCCGCCTGTAAAGCGGACGTGATAACCACTACATCATAGACACGTGGTTATTCTGAGTTTTTGAAGAGATCTAGCTTATTATTATGTCCAATCACGATGGTCAAAACATGTATCTACCAGGTCTCGAACCCGGGACCTTTCGCGTGTTAGGTGGACGTGATAACCACTACACCATATATAAGTGATAACACTGAGATTTCCAAAAGATCTAATTATTTTTATGCCCAAACACGATTGTAAAAAATATCCCTACCAGGGCTCGAACCTGGGACCTTCGACGTGTTAGGCGGACTTGTTAACCACTATACCATAGATACGTAGTAATAGTGAGTTTTCCAAGAGATCTACCTTATTTTTATGCCCAATCACGATGGTCAAAACATTTATCTACCAGGGCTCGAACCTGGGACCTTCCGGGTTTGAAGCGGACGTGATAACCACTACACCATGGATACCTGACCATACTGAGTTTTCCAAAAGATGTAGCTTATTTTAATGCCCAATCACGATGGTAAAAACATGTATCTACCAGGTCTGAAACCTGGGACGTTCCGCGTGTTAGGTGGACGTGATAACCACTACACCATAGATACGTAACTACACTATAGATACATAGTAATTCTGGGTTTTTCAAGAGATCTAGCTTATTTTTATGCCCAATCACGATGGTCAAAACATTTATCTACCAGGGCTCGAACCTGGGACCTTCCGCGTGTGAAGCGGACGTGATAACCACTACACCATAGATACTTAATCACGCTGAGTTTTCCAAAAGATCTAGCTTATTTTTATGCCCAATCACGATGGTAAAAACATGTATGTACCACGTCTCGAACCTGCGACCTTCCGCGTGTGAAGAGGACGTGATAACCACTACACCATAGATACGTGATCACACTGAGTTTTTCAAGAGATCTAGCTTATTTTTATGCCCAATCACGATTGTATAAACATGTATCTACCAGGGCTCGAACCTGGGACCTTCCGCACACAAAACCCTAGCCATTCAACCGGGACATCCAATCCACCACCACAACAAAGCGCTCCAAATAGTGGAGGTGCTCAGCAAGCCGCATTTTTAGCATCGGTTCTGCAATCCTTTTCAAACATGGCTATAAGCCAAGGCGGCGTCAGAGGTCTAGAGCCCCCGCCCCCGGAAAGGCTAGCTTTTTACGGCAGGAAAAATGAAAGCGTTCCGGAATTCCTCAAAATCAGCGAAGATGACAAAATGCTATTTATGCCCCTTTTTATGAGGGAAAATGCTCTATATTGGTTTCGATCTTTCCCCCAAAATATAGAATGGCCAGCGTTTAAGGGGAGACTAAAACGTCATTATTAAATAGAGGATGAAGAGGCAAAGGTTAGGATCGAATTACTTAATTAATAAAAACTGTCATTGTAGACAAAGACTGGAAAGTGTAAAAGATAAGGTTTGAAAATGAACTGCCTGAAGTAACAGATATTAAAATTTTCACTTTTGAAGACATCATTATAAAACATCAATTATTTTAAAAAATTCTTATCTTACTTTTTTTCACCAAAATTTCATTTTCCCAAAATATTTTTCAGCAATATTTACCAAGTATTTTGTCCTCAATAGTAGTTGTCACCTAGAACGGTATAAGGGATACTAGCTTGGTACTGGTTTTACTTTCAACTAACATTTGATTCTAGGAGATTCAAATGCTTCGATATCTGAAAAGATTTCTCTTGAAGAGTTTAAATTTTTATATTTTAAAATTGAAAATATTGCGAAGCGGAAAATAATATAGGCCTTTTCTTTGTGATTTAGTTATTAGTGTCGAAAAGATCTGTAGATTAATCGTGATCTTTGAGAGCAACACAGCACGTTAATATTTAATACTTTGAAAGCTTTACAATTTAAGAATACGTTTTGTAAAGTTTTAATACGGTTTATATTTTGTAAGCTCTCAACGATATTCTCACGTTATAGGGTCAATTTTCTACCTAATTTTAAATTTTTGATAAAAAATAAAATGTAAAGCCGTAGTATTTTTAAAATAACGCGCATGTTCCTTTTTAAAATACTTTCCCGAAGTAATTTTGGTGAAAAAAAGTAAGATAAGAATTTTTTAAAATAATTGATGTTTTATAATGATGTCTTCAAAAGTGAAAATTTTAATATCTGTTACTTCAGGCAGTTCATTTTCAAACCTTATCTTTTACACTTTCCAGTCTTTGTCTACAATGACAGTTTTTATTAATATCTGTCACTTCAGTCTTCATATTAATTAAAATTGTTTAGAAAATATGGGAGAAAAAGTCTTAGGGCGTTGCGCGTCCATCGGTAATTACCGGTCGTCGGTAATCTAGCTTAATTACCGGTCGTCGGTAATCTAGCTTAATTTCCGGTCGTCGTTAATCTAGCTTAATTACCGGTCGTCGGTAATCTAGCTTAATTACCGGTCGTCGGTAATCTAGCTTAATTACCGGTCGTCGGTAATCTAGCTTAATTTCCGGTCGTCGTTAATCTAGCTTAATTACCGGTCGTCGGTAATCTAGCTTAATTACCGGTCGTCGGTAATCTAGCTTAATTACCGGTCGTCGGTAATCTAGCTTAATTACCGGTCGTCGGTAATCTAGCTTAATTACCGGTCGTCGGTAATCTAGCTTAATTACCGGTCGTCGGTAATCTAGCTTAATTACCGGTCGTCGGTAATCTAGCTTAATTACCGGTCGTCGGTAATCTAGCTTAATTACCGGTCATCGTTAATCTAGCTTAATTACCGGTCGTCGGTAATCTAGCTTAATTACCGGTCGTCGGTAATCTAGCTTAATTACCGGTCGTCGGTAATCTAGCTTAATTTCCGGTCGTCGTTAATCTAGCTTAATTACCGGTCGTCGGTAATCTAGCTTAATTACCGGTCGTCGGTAATCTAGCTTAATTACCGGTCGTCGGTAATCTAGCTTAATTACCGGTCGTCGGTAATCTAGCTTAATTACCGGTCGTCGGTAATCTAGCTTAATTACCGGTCGTCGGTAATCTAGCTTAATTACCGGTCGTCGGTAATCTAGCTTAATTACCGGTCATCGTTAATCTAGCTTAATTACCGGTCGTCGGTAATCTAGCTTAATTACCGGTCGTCGGTAATCTAGCTTAATTACCGGTCGTCGCTAATCTAGCTTAATTACCGGTCGTCGCTAATCTAGCTTAATTACCGGTCGTCGCTAATCTAGCTTAATTACGGGTCGTCGGTAATCTAGCTTAATTACCGGTCGTCGGTAATTTAGCTTAATTACCGGTCGTCGGTAATCTAGCTTAATTACCGGTCGTCGGTAATCTAGCTTAATTACCGGTCGTCGGTAATTTAGCTTAATTACCGGTCGTCGGTAATCTAGCTTAATTACCGGTCGTCGGTAATCTAGCTTAATTACCGGTCGTCGGTAATCTAGCTTAATTACCGGTCGTCGGTAATCTAGCTTAATTACCGGTCGTCGGTAATCTGGTTTAATTACCAGTCGTCGGTAATCTAGTTTAATTACCCTTAATTGGTAATCTAGATTAATTACCCTTAATTGGTAATCTAGATTAATTACCCTTAATTGGTAATCAAGATTAGTTGCCCTTAATTGGTAATCTAGATTAGTTACCCTTAATTGGTAATCTAGATTAGTTACCCTTAATTGGTAATCTAGATTAGTTACCCTTAATTGGTAATCTAGATTAGTTACCCTTAATTGGTAATCTAGATTAATTACCCTTAATTGGTAATCTAGATTAATTACCCTTAATTGATAATCTAGATTAATTATCCTTAATTGATAATCTACATTAATTACCCTTAATTGATAATCTACATTAATTACCCTTAATTGATAATCTAGATTAATTACCCTTAATTGGTAATTTAATTAGTAACCCTAAATTGGTAATTTAATTAGTAACCCTTAATTGGTAATTTAATTAGTAACCCTTAATTGGTAATCTAGTTTAATAACCTCTAATTGGTAGTCTAGTTTAATTAACTCTAATTGATAATTTATTTTAAGAACGTTTAATTGGTAAAGTACTTTAATTATTTAAATTCGTAATCTAGTTTATTTATCTTTAATTGGGAGTCTAGTTTAATTATCTTTTATTGGTAATCCAGAATAATTAGCAGGGAAAAGTTAAAATGTCCATTAAGCTAGTTTGAATTTGACTATATCCGCGACAATTTAGACCCGTGTGTTTTGATGGCGTCGCTGTAGCGGCCGCGTCAACGTCACTGCAACAATATTAAAGCCGTCTTATCTCACTATCGATAGGCCATTCCAACCAAAAGGCATTAAGAAGAAACAATCGGATTATTATGAGGCAACTATACGTTAAAAAAGGCCAACATTGGTCTCGCTGATATTTCCTAATAAAACAGTGTATAAATGCTAAAATATCGCAGATTGGGGTAGTTTTTAAAATTTAAAATTAAACATACTTAAAATTAATTTTTCTCAAAAACCTTAAAAATGGTCCTAGAAAGAGGTTTAAATTTTGATATAAAACCGTTCCCAAACGTAACAAACGAATATTTCATGTCAAAAAGGTGGCCACAAAATGGCTAAATTTGAAAAAAACTCCATGTTATTTCTATGGGAAAATTTAACTTTTTCACCAAAAACACTGACAAATTTATGCAAATGAAAACCACCCTTAGCAACTTTATTTTTTATAAAATAAACTAATGAGTGGATCTTTTTGAAATTTTAACCACATATTGAGGGCCCGAATTGTAGTTCTGTGGAATTTTTTCAAAGCAGTTAATACGATACAAAAAAAGTTATAACCAATCAAAAAACCATCCTTATACATTGAAGTCGGTATGAGGTCTTATCTAAGAGAGCTATCGCTCTCATAGAATAGGCGACAAAAACAAAATGAGTCTGTGGATGAGGTTTTCGGCTATTATGTTAGGATAAATCAGAACTTACATCCTCCTCTACCGGACAATGAACTACTTTTAATGATCAAACGCAATTTAAGACCAGAGTTTAAAGGATTACTTATGTTCCTTCCAATGTATAAAATCTCCGATTTGCATGATGCGTGCTTAAAAATGGAACAAACGTTCGACTTAGACCTACCCCTCTCATCCCAAGATAAACCCAATCCTATCACACAACAAAATATTGCTGTTAGAGAGCAACCTATAGCTAGTTTCGATACTATGAGAGAACTCTATGTTTGGAATTTTATAAATTGTTTATTCGTGCCTATCACCCATACGAGACATTTATCAGCGGCGGTGTCTTTTTTAATTAAGAGAGGTTGATCGCGTTATAGGAGAGAAGAAAAATAAATGTTTCCCTACAACGAGGTGAACGTGAAAGACAAGGCTTTAAATTCCTCTATCTCCAGATACATATGGGGATGCTATAGGACGAGAATGAACACGTATTGGACGAACTAACTAGAATCGTCGAGAGCATATCGAAAACAGCAATAATCGCTTGCACTAATAGGGCTAGGAAAACAAGTATATCATTCCGAACGTTTTGGAAAAACAATTATAAAACTTTGAAGACTTAGAGTGCCCCAAGTACATCTGTTATGGGGTCCATCACCACAGTAGTAGGGACTACCTAGATAGCCACGGATCCAAGATGGCCGCCACCCCAAGATGGCCGCCACTACCCAACTCCACCCAAACTTCCAACCCTAGATTGGTTTCAAACCAAGGTTTTGAGACAAGTCCGGACTGGCCCGAGCTCTTACAGGCTATTTTCAAACCCCATGACGTCATGTTATTAACTCAAACCAAAACTTAAACTATATTCAACGCTGGCCTGCTAGTAAGGGGCTCGATTTCGTAAAGAGTTAATGAACCCTTAACTATGAACCCGTAAACAAAGAAGAAAATGCGGCACAGCATATTTTGAGGGTTCCAATAGTAAATGATATTTAAATAGGTAGTACAATAAGCATATAATTATAAGTCTGAAAAGAAAATACAGATTTACAAATAAAAATTTTTAATAACATAAAGTATATACAATAACTAGCAAAAAGACATGTATAATAATAACAAAGATATTTACAAAAGAACCCACCCCCATTAAAAAATGACTAGACACCAGTCGAGCCAAACCCCCCACTCCCACGAAGCGTTGGGGTTAGATTCTAGAAACAATATATAAAACGTGTTACACGCTGAATCCTAAATTAAAACTAAAGTTATTTACCGCTGCTTCCAACGGCCTTAACAATAGCACCGGTGTAACTATTAATTGGGCAACTCTATCGCCCCGCCGGACAGTATAGGGGGTTTCCCCTACGTTGGCTATGACCACTTTCAGGGGGCCCCGATAGTCGGCGTCTATTGTTATTATTTAGAAATATTATACTGTTGGGCATTATAAAGTAACTAATAAATATACCTATAGTCCCTTCGGCGACAAACAGCCCTTGGACCGTTAAGCTACTACGGCCAACAATGCGACCGTAGCTGTTCGTCGGTAGCATAACGGCTAACCCGGTCGACAAGATTTTGATACCATGCGGTTCAATCATGGTATCTACTGGACAATACAAGTCCAGTCCGGCCGAGTGGGGAGTGGCACGACGAGGAGTTAGCGCTGCCGGATGAATTTTGACAAACGACAGGGCGGGTAATCGAGGAGCGGTAGAGAAAGACATCTTGGTTGGGATTGGTGCTTAAGAAACAGAAGTTAAACAACTGATAACTTTCACCTTGAAACACGGGGCTTATATAGTAAATTATGGAGGTTAAATGTAATAGTGTCTAGCTTTCAAGATTCTTAAGAAACTATTTTTTCGATAATAAGGAAAAAAGTTAATTAGGTATATATTCATAAGATTAGAAATTTCTCCGAGGGCCAAGTTTTTTCTATATACATAATTTGTCTAGTCATGTTTTAAATAATTCAAATAAGATCGTATGATAGAAAAAATTTATGCGCGAAGGTTAAAAAGGTGTTACCTTGGCAGAAGTCCGAGGGGGGGCAGAGTTTGTTTGACCCTGTCTGGGCGTGATGTGAATAATATAATTTGAATAATATGCATGAAATTTCCTTATAGGAAAATTTGGTTAAAATTATTTTAGGAGGAAGTGAAATTATTTTTTAACATGATTTAAATATAAATAAACGTATATTAATATTAAACTAGAGAGGTATTTTTTATAGGCGTATTTATGCCAATATCCTTCATAATCTCCAGTATCAACTCATCAATAAAAAATGCATTTAAGGTTAAATTAACAAATCGTGCATAATTATATTTTTTAAACACTTAATAAAAGTAAAATAAGGTGGTTTTATAAAAAAAAAACCACGTCTGGGCCTGTATTCGAAAAAAATAGCCCTGAGATTTTGGTATAAAAGCTGGAGCATCGGCATTGTATTTTCACAATCTAACTTGCCACCATGAACAAGTATCAAGAATCGCAGTCTCTATCACAATCGCTCCTTAATTCACCGCCGTCGTCGCAAGAAAATTTTCCAGCCCCTTCTACCAGCAGTGGAAAAAGAACCATCACCCAGTTCCTGAAGCCAGAACCCCTCGAAATACTGCTGGACTCGGACGACGAAAGCTTTGTGCAGGACGTCCTGCAGAAAAATATTGTCGGGTCCAGTGGTATTGAGGGCTCCTTTCGCGTTAGAAAGGAAGGGCAGTACTACGAAACTAAAGTCCCCCCACGCCAAGGGGATTACTTTATAGACGCGGCAGTCTATAAATTTTTCGATATTAGAAACTCCCAGCCTGATAAGGTCTGGGAGTGTAACCACAAAAGACTGAAAATAGTTTTAAAAAAAACAACAAAGAAGGCGTTAAATTCCTTAACGCCTTCAAGAAGCTGGTGGAGACCGTCAAACAGGACGAGGAAGCTAAACAGCAGCCCCCCAGTAAAGTACGTATCTATTTAACAATAAATCTGCAAGCCAAGTCTTTTTCTAATTGTTTTATTTCTGATAGAAATTCAAAAAATGAGCAGCGACAGTAGCAGCGGGAGTGACTCGGAGGGTAGTGAGGGAGAAGAAAACGTGCAGGTAAACCGGTACTACACAATTGAGCGGCAGATTGGCAAAACGAGTCGCAAATGGCACTGTAAACAAATCGATTTGCGTATAGCTTTTAAAAATTTGGATGACATTCCAACGCGAGATTTTTTTCGAATTTTTCGAAAAATTCTCGACGAAGTTATACGTAAATTAGTAACCGAGAATCCCGGGTATAATCGGGTTCGATTTGTTTTAAGCTCCCCCGGATTGACGACCCCCGTTAATATTAAATTTATAAAAATTGACAAATTCACCAGTAAGCGAATTATGCGGACCATCTATAGAGTGACGCAATCTAGTCGGGACTTTGTCTTTAATGGTGAAGATTTTCAGTTTGATATAATTTTTTTAAACCTCGACGCTAATATAGGGACTTATTATAAATCCATTAAAAATAGACTGGATTATTTTGTTAAACAAAATAACCAGTTTATTTTTATGGAGAACAATGATAATCTCTGTTTTGCTCGAAGTTTAGTTCTGGGAAAGAGATGGCCGATCGCAATTTTTATCAACAAAATAAGCAAAGTCCGCCCTTTAACCAGAACAATTTTAAAAAACTGAAACGCGATAGCACACTCGTGGGTAATATTGCGAAAATCTTACACCGAAAAGCCGGAGTCCCCGAAGGGTTCGTCACCCTAGAAGATATTCAAAAATTTCAAAATTATTTAACTCCCCATTATCGAATCGTAATCGTTGATGCTGCGAATAATTTTACCATATTTTTCAAAGGACCCCAAGCTCCTAAATTTATTTATCTCTTAAAAATTGGCGACCATATCCACCCCGCGAAAACTTGGCACGGCATGATGGGGGGTTGTACCTCTTGCGATTTATGCTTAAAATCGTTTTACAAACGTGAATTGTTAAAAGAGCATAAATGCCCCGAGGATACGAAACCCTATATATGTTTTCGGTGTCAAGGAGAAGCTTTTCATTCGACCAGCGAGGAGGCGTTAAAACGCTGTGACAAATGCCACCGCTATTTCTTCCCCGGCCCCTGCTTCGACACTCATGTTCTTAATGGCACCTGCGCGAGTCAAAAACGATGTTTAGAATGTGGGCGACTGATGGGTGAGGATCACGACTGCAATCCCGAATGCTCTCAATGTAAAATAGTTCATCCGCCATGAGCATTTTGTTATGCCTTTGGAAACCAAAATGAAAGCCTCGCGGTTTATTTATTACGACATTGAGACTATCCTTAGAAATAATATCCACGTCCCCATTTTACTAGTTTGTGACGTAGAAACTGAAGCTGGCTTTGAAACCAAAATTTTTTACGGCGCCAATTGCGTCGAGCAATTTTTAAATTATTTATTTAGCGTAGAGCAGGTAGTTTTGACTGGACAAAAACGTAAAACGTACCGACCGCGCTTTACTAACACTCAAGTCGTCGCTCATTACGCGAAAGCTTTCGATAACTTCTTAATTCTTAACGCTTTAGTGCATAGACACGTCACCCCTGCCGTTATTTTTGACGGCAGTAAAATTCTCATGATTCATCTCGAGGGACCGCAAATTAGATTCCTCGATAGCTTTAATTACATTAGTCAACCTCTGCGTAATTTCACCAGCATGTTTAGCCTCGGCGATGTGGCAAAAGGATTCTTCCCGTTTGATTTTCATACCGAAGAAAATCTTAATTACATTGGCGTCATCCCTGAAGCTTCGTACTTTAACGTGGCTCAAATGAAGGCCAATGATTATCGAGATTTTCAAACTTGGTACGCGTCAATGGAAGGATCTATTTACAACATCAAAGAGGAGCTTATTAAATATTGCATTCAAGATGTCCGAGTCCTGAGACAAGGCGTCGAAGCTTTTAGAAAAATTTACTTAGATCTAACCAAATTAGACCCTTTCTGCTTAAAAATATCACTTTGGCGGGTGCTCTAACCACTATTTATCTTAACAATTACTATAAACCTTACAGCATGGGTATTGTTCCTTCTAACGGGTATAACGCAAAATTTAATCACAGTCAAATTAGCTTAAAATATCTCGCTTGGGTGGAGAAAATGGAGGATATAAAATTGCGCACTGCTTTAAGCTACGGGGGCGAGTATCGCGTGGGTCGCTATTTAGTCGACGGCTATAGCGAAATTCCACCCAAAATTTTTGATTTCCACGGTTGCTACTATCACGGTTGTCCATGTCAAAAACTAAATGTCTACAATACCCAACTCAAGGCCAGCAACAGATTTCTGTACGAGCGGACGCTAGATAGAGAGCTCTTTATTAAAGAGAATATGCCCGGCTACGAGTACACATCGATTTTTGAGTGTCAATTTGTTAAGCTTTTAAAAGAAAACGCCGAAGCAAAGGCTTTTTGCAAAAGTTTAACTTTTCGGCCTCAAATATCAGCTCGTAGCGCTCTCTATGGGGGACGAACGGAAAATTTTGTTCTCAACTGCCACGTGCAAGGTGAGGAGAAAATTTTCTACAAGGATATTATTTCTTTGTACCCGAAAGTCTGTCGTGATTTTCCCTACCCTAGCGGCCATCCCATTATCTATAACAGAGATTTTGACAAATCGCCAGGGTGGTATTTTGGCGTTATGAGTTGTCGTGTGCTGGCCCCTCAAGATCTTCACATCCCCTTAATTCCTTTTCGCAGCGGTGGTAAATTAGCCTACGCCCTCTGTCGCACGTGTCTAGAACTGCGAGCGGAAATCTGCGATCACACTGTTAATGAACGGGCTTTCGAATCAGTCTGGCCAACGGTAGAAGTCTATGCCGCTATGGAGCATGGTTATAAACTCCTCGATATATTCGAGGTGTACCATTATCCAAAAACGGAATATTTCTTCGCCCAGTACATGACTGATTTTATCGCCTTGAAAGTGAAGAATTCCGGATTTCCCGCTCACGCGCAAACGCCTCTGCAAAAAGAGGCGTATATCGCCGATATAAACAAGAATGAAAAGCTTTCTCTGACGGTGGCGGATATTCAATCAAATCCTTCCCTGCGTAATATTGCTAAAATTAATTTAAATTCTCTTTGGGGTCGCATGGCGTTAAATACCGGTAAAATTCGCAGCATCTTTATCAACAATTATTACGAATTGATACGATACGCGAGCGATTACACTCTGGAATTAGTCGACTTACGGCCAATCACAGATTCAATCGCTCTCTTATCGTATAAGGCCAAAAGCGATTACGTTTCGGACTATAAACTGGGGTCGGCCATCGTGGGTAGCTTCGTCTCGTGCTACGGGCGACTCGAATTGAATAAGATGCTGCTTCAATTAGACCGTGCAGCTTTGTATTGTGACACTGATTCAATAATCTACCGCCATCTACCGGGAAAGTTTGACATTCCCACCGGCAATCATATTGGTTGCTGGGCGGACGAACTCGGCGGTGATTATATAACTTCCTTTTGTAGTACCGGTGCCAAAAGTTACTCGTTTCGCACTAGCAAAGGAAAAGAAGTTAAGAAAATTAAAGGCCTAACTTTAAATCGAGAAAATTTGGAAAAAATTGACTTTGAAACCTTTGAAAGTGTGGCGATGAATCCGGAAAAGGAAGTTATAGTCAATGTCCCTTTTAATTTTAAACGGGACAAATACAAGCTGCAGTTGGAGACCGTTAAGCTCACCAAGAAGTTTCGCCGAACCTCGGACAAAAGAGTGTTGAACGCGGATTTAAGAACCAGTCGACCTTACGGTTTTAAAGAGTCAGCATCCGCTTCAACATCTCTCGCGCATGAATTACGAGGCTAGGCGAAGACATACGTTCGAGGGCTTGTGGGAATCTTGCGTTCCCATCGAAGGCCTGGCCAAAGACGGTTTCTATCTTGCAGATGTAGAAACACAGACGACGCGCTGCGCCTTTTGCGGCATCGCCTTGTACCAGTGGCGTTGCACGGACAGTCCATCCAGGGAGCATCGCAAGCACAGTCCATCGTGCGCGATGGTTTCCAAAAAACCGTGCAACAACAAACCACTGCGGCAAGGGTTTCCCGACTTCCCGACCAGCGAGGGCACGGATGTTTGCGACCATCCGGTCCAGACATGCCCAACCACCACCAACAAAGAGCGGTCGGGAACCGAAAAAGTGCGCGTGCGCATCCATCCGTCGTGTTCGCTACAGTAGTGCGTGTTTACCAACTACCCTCCGAGTCGCGCGTCAACTTTAACCTCCTCAACGCCCAACGCTTCCGCCAGCGTTGTCTGGAATTAGAAGAGAAACTTTTTAAAAAAACAATTACTTCATAGGGGAATTTTTTTTGGGTAAAAGGGTTTCGTTTATATTGTTGAAATATTTTCTAATTTGTGTTTATTAAGGGTCTTTGGGTTAATTGTATTTTTGATTATATTATATATATATATAAACTGTTAATTAAAATAAAAATGTTTATTAATCAAGATGAATCCAACCGAGTCAGTCTCACATTTTTTAAAGTTCCAAACACCCGCTCAGTTTCTAATCGGGGGCCAACGCAAGCGGGGAAGAGTTTCTTTTAAGTAACTTATTGCAAAATCATCAGCTTATGTTTGACCCAC
>JAEQBA010001717.1:0-23335 GCA_019434445.1 Phalangium opilio
CATACCTTTAGTCTTTCAATAATAATAGCAATTATTAAAACATCCAAATAATTAAGTTATTTTTAAAGCAACTTAGAAAACCTCCTCCAATTTCTTTTTGTTACTTGTCAAATATAAAGACGCAATAATAGATTAATTTGCCTTATGACCTTTCTACGTTTCGTTCAAAGCAAATCCTTCATTAGTGGAACTAATTAATGAATGTTTCCTTATTTCCTCCGAGCAGCTATTGACATATTAATTATTTCTTCAATATGTATATTAAGTTATTACCAAGAAATCAATATTGTCAGACAAAAGCTCTCTAGTTATGAATATTTGAGGTCTGTTATAAAAGCTAAAATATCAACCACTGTCGCGGTTATTTTATTTTTTTCTCTCTTTTTGTTGGGAAAAGTGAATATTTGGTTTCTTACGTAAAACATTGCTATGGAAACAGAGGTAGTGTAGGACTTATATTCTGAAATTAAAAAAAAACAAATAAAAACAGGATGATAAAATCTATAAATACTGAAACGTTTGGATGGAGATTGATATTAGACAAATAGTGGGTCGTATTAGATATTTCGGTCAGAAACACCCTGTATAGTGTAGAAACTCAATATTTAAAAGACAGATGTATCAATTTTTAATTGTCATTTCAAATTTAACTATCCCACAATAGATTTGTAAAAACTGCAATTTCAGTGCAATTTTTAATTACGTAATTAACTCAGTTACGACTTCATACATACGTAACTAAATTTCCTTTAATCTTTTAAAAGAAAGAGTTAGAACAAAGGTTATATAACAAATTTTATTTGAACTGCGTAAAAGAAATTTCAAATAATCCCTCATTAACAAATTTTAACGCAAATGCCATTCTCGTCTGAAAATTAACGATAAAGGAATTTTTAAAAATTCCCAAATCTAAAAATCAATAAAACGTCCTTCGAGAAAAGAATTTTTATAAATCAATGGGACTGATTTACATAAAACCCAATTTTTTACTACTTTTTCCTTATTTTAAATATTTGACGATTTCTCTTCCTTTTTTATCCTTTTCATTTCCTCAATCACATATTTGCAGTGAAAAAATAACGTAAAAGTTGTCCAAAATGAGGGTGGTGATGGCAAATATAAAAAAATGTTGGGAGACCTTACAATGTTCTTTTCAACAATCTCACGCAATTTCTGCCATTTCTGGCAGTACCGAGTTTAACCGAGTTTAAAGAAATTTATATTAAAAATGGATAAGTGAGAATGGAAAGGAATGACTTTTTTTCCCATTTTATTTCACGCAGCAATCTATTGCAGACCAAAGCGACAAAAAGATTCCTGGGGGAAAAATAACGCTGTCCCCGCATTTCTTTTATTATAAGTCAGTGCCTCTCCGAAGAAAGTTTAAAAGATTGGTTTTTGAAAAGTTCCACCATATAGGCCTATATCGTCTACTTTTAAAACTTTCTCTAAAGGTCAGGAAACGTTACGTAGCCAATATAGTGAACGGGTTGTTGGTCTCCCTCCCTTGAGACTTGGAATTGGAACGTTTTGTCATTTTTTTACGTAATGGTTCCATTTCTTTAGACAAATGATTTAGGGAGTAAGTGTATATTATACTAAATTTTCTGTGGTTCTTTCCTCGATTTCACTTGAACTATCTTGGTGATTCTAGGGTGTCTTTTTGTAGGCTAAAGTGCTACCGAATTGACCCGTTTAAGTCGTTCTAGATTAGGAAAAGTCTCCGCGCGTCTTGGAGCCAGATTATCGTATATCCATGATTTATTTGTGGCTTTTTGAACATATCTTATGAAGTTATGATAACACTTGTTAAAATCTAAGCCTTTGTCGGCTCGTAAAATATAAAGACTGTCTAATTTGTTTTAATGAGTCAATTTCGCGAACTTTATTCACTCAAGCCAACGCAATTTGTGCATGGTGTATTATTTTAGGCTCAAGTTATATGAGTGTCCATACGAGCATGGAATAGGGAGATAAACAGTGGGCAGTCGACTAACATAGAGCAATAGCCTAGTTTTAAAGGCCACAAAAACCGCGGCAATCAATAGAAGGACAAATTTCTCATCGTAACATATTTTTGTCCTCAAATGTCAACTTTTTCCAATACGGGAGTAATGAAGTTGCATTCTTTTTTATAGTGAGGTCATAGAATTGAACAGAAATGAGGTTGGTAAGTGCCTGATTATAAAAATGATTCGGTATTTTTAGGCCGCGTTTACAAAACAGCTATAGCTGTATGCATTCTTGTTAACACGTGTTAAACGCAAATGAGAATAGCGTGTGTAATATACTACCACAAACATTCTCGTGATGTCACACACTCCTAACTCTTTCTGGCGACCATCTTGAAGTCGTCAACTTAGGCCATACAATTTAGACTACCAATATTGACGTCACGTGACGTCACGTCCCCTTAGCTCCTCCCCTCTTGGTACCACTCTATTAGCATCGACTATTCTTCAGTTGGTCGAATTTAACACTCTTGACAACTTAAAACAGGTCAATTGTTATAGGTAGTTCTAGAACAATCCGAAGAAGTAGGAGGTTGTAGTCGTATTTCAGTGGTATAAAGTCTCCATGACGTTTGCCTCGCGTCACTCCCCTTAACAAGATAGTCAATAAATCAAGGGATGGAAATATATACGACGATCTGGCTCGTAACGCGTGACCCAGTATATATATTTTCCCTAACTCTCATGCACTCAAAAACCTTTTTCCCAAAGAAACACTCCCACAACCTTGTAGGCCTACGATAAAATAAATGGAAAGATGCTTGTTTCGAGACGTCTGGACGCAGAGGGATGGACAGGGGGATGGGGGAGGGAGAGAGAGTGAGGAGGGGACTGTAGGGTGGATGGCATGTCGGTAAGCCCGGGTGATATTTCGATTGATTCGGCTTGGCCAGCATATATCAGTGATGCTCCATTGATCTCACTGATCTACCAAATAGATTGAAAAAGAAGTATTTCTTTCGAATTTAAAGTTATACTTGAATCGCTTCCACAAAGTTATTTTTTTATTGTGAATGTACTCGGAAACTTAGAAAGTCCATCCAAACCAAGGGTTAATAACGAGGAATTTTACCCTTTCTTAGGTTGGATTTAACTGTAAAGCCTGCATTAATACTGAGCAAGACGTAGATTGATTATTAAAATTAATTTAAATAAAATTTCATATTATCCAAAGAATAGGTGATTTAGCAAAACATTTGATTAAACTTTTTTCTTTCTTGTTCATATAACCATAAGAAGTTGAAAATAAAAATTGGTGTGTTGGGTCCCTTAGTCCCATTGCACCAAAACCAGTTCGACCAAATGCACGTAATGTTAACCTAACCTAACTACAGATAATATAGCAAGAGCAGTAGAAGCTCCGACGTTTCGAAATTAAAACAAATATTATTTTTAAATAATACTTTCTTGGTTCCGCTTTATTCTAACACTAATGTGATACAAGATACATTTAAACCAAACCCAAAGATAAATTTTGATAATATCTTAACTTACTTTATTTTCCCCATGCTACATTTTCTCTAACCTATAGCTAACCTTCGTCAGTTCATTTTCGGTCGAATGGAAGGGAATACTAAGTACAGTTAAGTGTCCCTTTAAGGGAATATCTAGAAAGTGATTTCGCTACTTTCAAAGAATGAGTGATCAGAGTGACGAATAGTTAGACATTTTTGGGCGGACTCGACATTTTCTATTGAGACTTAAGCCTAGGTTTATTCTGTTCATTTATTTTCCAAACGATAAAAAAACGTCCCCATTCTAACTTTGAGTCTTGAAAAGCGTTTTTTTTTTGTTATATGTATATAGAAAATTGGTGGCCCATTTACGGTTAAGGATTTTTGTCCTTTAATAGTATATATATAGATATATTTATAGTATATATTTTTATATTAGACTATTACATTGTACTTGGAACTCTGGGATATTGCGCGTATATTTTTTTATTATTTTCATTTTCATTTATAACAAATAAATAGCGTTACCAAACATTATTTTTTGGAATTACTAGGGTCTATAAAATGAGTCATTAAGGTACATGTTCTTATATATATAGAGCGCTATAGTCTTGGCAGGTTTTCGAGATTGATAGTGGTGATGTGTATGGGAAAGTAACATACGCTGACAGGTTCGTTTCGAACTGGTACGTTTCCAAAATGGACGAAGTGATTACGTAGTATCATTATTAGTCCATTTAGAAACGGCCGTTAAGCCTATTTTGACAGTAAATATTGATAAACATATATTAATTAAGAATGGAATTTTGTATACTTTAAAACGAGATATTTTTACTACCAGAAGGCAATAATTAGAGAAGGATAGCACTTGGATCTATTCATAATGCTTCATGGCTGTAACGTGACTTTAACCTCTCAAAATTATTCCCTTTTGGTACTACTAAGCTATATGATCCATAAGTTTGACACTGGTTGCAGAGAGCTAGTCATTTATAAATTCTAGCGACGCTTGATAGGACGTTGCCAACTTTACTTTACACCGACTTAATATGACGTTTACTGTAAAAGCCTCGTGTGGTCGTTCTCTGACTAACTCACAGTCAGGTTGTAGCATACAGAGTATAAGAAGTGTCATACTTATGAAACATATTATATACTTATGACTAAAAAACCGATCTTGATGAAAAGAATTAAAAGGTTTACAGCTTATCGTTCCGACATACAATTGTGCAAACGCATTTTGTCGTTGCGTCCCATTATAGCACGTCAAATGTAACACCATAGTATGAAAATTTAGGTTTTTACCACAAATAATGTACCTCTGATAATAACTATAAGGATTAAAGGAGATAATTAGGCATCATTAAACCCATTTTCAGTCTCATTTTTAAAGTTTACAGCCAATAAATGTCACAATATAACGAGCAAGCGATCAATATTTTAGGAGTCATGGCCATTTAAACTATTTTAATAACACGTTTATACAGTATAAAACTTTACGCTGTAGCTTTCTATACTGTTGCGCTGTATAGTGCAAACAAAACGGGATATCACTTAAACAACCGCGTAGCTATCGTATAATGTAACGTATATTAAAACACTTAACTATAACGATACATATTGTCGTTTTAATATTTTTCTCTCTAAAAAGATAAGCGTTCGTATATTCAATAAAGGGTTAAAAATTTTCGTTATGTAGGTATATATATATCTCTCTTCCTTCAGTCTACTTTTATTTGAAAAGTTTCAAATCCCATTTAATTTAATATATTCTTTGGTTTCGTATTTTTACAATAATTTAATTAGCAAACGCTTTTTCAGGTACGCGTGGTACGTTTTTTTTATTTATTTTTTTCCCTTTGTTTTTTTTCGATATTATTATCATTATTTCGATAAGTTTTTTAGAGTAAGTTACACATGAGGGTCGAACCCTGCATCATGGATTGTAAAGTGACTTGCGTGTCCATTGGTAAAAGTTCAACGGTCAAATCCTGTCCACGCTGACGTCTACATTTGAGACAATCGCACGTGCTCTTGTACGTCATGACCCCGCCGTTAGATAGTTGCTGGGCCGACTGAATTTGACCGGGTCCCGGTTGAACCCTTCCGCTAACTGGTCTTCGACGGTTTCCTTGAAGCGGATCCGAGCCGGCGGTACTGTACGCTTGGCTTGGATGTGAAACGGAAGCAACTTTTTCCGGGAGCTCCTCAATTTCCGTGTAGATTCCACCACCACCCCCGTCCGAAGCGGCTATACAACATTTCCCCCAAAAATGACAAAAGATATAAATTTCTTTATTTATTTTTCAGTCTCTTGTTTTAATATTCTTTATTTATGAGTAGGTATTAATATTTTCCATTCAATTCAGAGGCTAATTTATTGTTGAAGATAGGAAATGAATAGAAATTTTGTCTTCCTGACTGGAAGTAATATCTCTCTCCCTCTCTCTTGTTTGCAAACTTACACTTACCACGATATTGATTAGTTTTTTAAAGGAAGTATAATATAAAGATTCATATTAAAGGTTATTTGCCTAATCTAATTCTAAAACCACATTACTCTGTGGTGCTTACACCTAGCCAGAAGAAAATAAAGCCAGCTTATGTTTTTCCAATGATAAGCTTTTCCCTAAATGTAAGCTTCTTTGAGAGTTACATTAGAACGATAATAAAAGAACCTTTAGCGTATCGTATTCCCCGTACGTATGGGTTTGAACTCTGAAGGATATTTGTTACTAGAATCCATTATAAACGCTTAGAGGGGCTTCTCCCAGTGGCGAATTTTCCATTTCCAGAATCCATCGCCTGAACTGAGAAAGCGAATCTCAGTAGACCAAACCTACTTTTCTTTATTTTTGGTCTATTCTATTCTGTTCTGGTTTCAAGAGAATCTTCTAACTGAAGAGGAGAGGGCGCTGCAGTCTCTTCAATTTACCTCTGACGGACAGAGCCGATACGATGGACTCGTAATGCAGAACCCATACTTAATGCGTTAAAAGGAAGAGAGTGGCGAGATAATTACTCTGTATTGTGGTACACTTCTCTGGAAGTATTATATACTTCTGGTTATATAGGTATGGATATTTGTACACCATGGCGCGCCTGTCTCCCCCAGGGTTATGATAGAACTGAAAATTGTACAGTCTGGTAATGTGACTGACCTTTTTCGTAGTGATACTCCGTCTCTTGAACGGGTATTTTGGGTAGTTCTTCCGATTGTCTTCTCGTCTTTTTCGGTTGCTCCTGTTGCTGCTTGTAAATGGCAGGTAGAGGTCCAATCTGATCGTCTCTAACTTGTTGGGTCACTTTTTTCTGCTCTTGGTTGGTGCCCGGGGAATTGGCTAACGGCGATTCATTGGCGAATGGTAACCCACATTTGGCGCAGACGTTTTTGTTCAATGAATTCGATTTCTTTCGCGAAAATAACCGTAGTTTCTACGCGCGTTAAAGAGAAAAATGGGAAAGAAAAATGAAATAAAAATCGAAGCCAGAAAAATGCGAAAAGCTTTTGAATAATTTAGGCCATTTTATCGAGGTTTTCGAAAACGCCACCATTTTTGAATTCAAGTAGGCCTACATGTTTTTGAGCGAAAAAATATATATTTATTTTTTCATTTATTTATTTGTTGCGAAACATTTCTTGGAGCTTACTAAATTTTTCGCAAAATAAAAATATATCCTTATTTTTCCAAACGTGTAATCAAATTGAAATTTTACTACTAAGAGATTTTCCCGGTAAATCGTTAAAGGGCTGCTTAAATGCTTCAAGAAATGTTTCGCAGGCTATGGTAAAAGTTGTAAAACCATGGGAAGTTGTGTGAATTTAAATTGAAAATTTCATCTCAATTGGAAAATTTTGTAAGCGTTTCATTCTGAAATCAATAAGAGATGGGTACCGATTTGGGGGGGGGGGGGTGAGAGATAATTTTAACAAAAATGAAAAGACCGATAACAACATTATCCTATAAGTTTATTTTCCCTTAATAGAACTGTTTTTATAGAATTCTGTTTGTATCCGTTCACGTTGTTACTGTATATGCTTTCAATCGTTGAACTACTTATGTTTTTTCCATTGCGAGCAGGTACACTTTTGAGCCTTTTAGAACAATGTATTTCGTGAGTTGAAAACAGCTTTATAGGCGAATATTTTTACAGGTCTATTATCGAAACGCTCTTATTAACGATGAAAATTTATCTCGAAATTCATCTTTTTCTTCAAAGGAAAGGTGATATGGTGGCGAAAGTTTTAATGAATTTCGGTACGTAGCATCCCAATTAAAAATACTTGGCGCTTTAAAGTGTGTCTTTAACAGCTACCAAGCTCGTGCCCCCTCCCCCCCGGTTCCGTTCTTCACATAAGAGTAGTTAATAAAATTCGGGAATCTATTGAAAGTAGGGCTTCTCTTATAAATATAAAACCAGGAATGCATACACCTATAATAAGAATCAAATGTGCTCCCATATCTCGCACTTTATTTTCTACTCTGTTTTTTTTTTGGGTCAGGCTTGAGTACTTTCCGTCACGGCTTCATATTTCTGAGGTCTTCTATGATTCCTATGAGCTGTATGCATTCCTGCCAGAACCTTTCTTCCCACACGTTTTTCCTTCGCTCAGCTTCAGTGTCGGGGACGGAACACGGTGGTAATTTCTTTTTCGATAGGGCATTCCCATTTTATCGATTTCAAGCGGTAGCTCGATCGCGTATATGCACTTATACAGCCTTTTCTATTTTTCTGGTAAAAACCCCTCTTTATTTAGAACACGCTTTTCAATTATTGGATTAAATTCGGTCGTCCCCAGAAGCCCCTGATAAGTACGCGTCTCCTCCTACACTTTTCCGTGTAGTAACACCTACAATTATGTTGTGGAAATACGTTTTTTTATGACTTAATTAACCACTATCCCTCCCAGTTTGTGGTTTCTATCGTCATGGCTTATTATCTTGCAAATAATAGGAACAGGGTTGATACAGTACCTAGAAAACCGGGAAATGTCAGGGATTTTAGAAGTGAGTGTCATTTGTCAGGGAAAGGTCTGGGATTCTGAAAGAGGGTGTGATTGGTCAGGCAAAAGTCAGGAGTTTTGAAAAAAATGGGGTGATTGGTCAGGGAAAGTTAGGGATTTTGAAAATGTCTTGGAAACTTTATATATGAAATCGAGTTGCCATTGGAACAAAAATTACAAATTCTGAGATGATTAATTATCGCCTTGACCTTGAAGGTCAACTATACTAAGCGTTCAAGATGATCCCGATCAAAACGAACTTTATTCTTTATCCCCCGACTTGAGAAAACTCAAAATGAAAAGTAAAAAAAGCTTTTGTTTGATCTTTCTTATTTCAAGTGCGGCAAATTTTACAAATGTAAATACTTTGATCTTTAATTATCTTTTCCCTTACATTCAAGTTCTCTCTGACTTTTAAAGAAAAGGGGTCAGTTACGAAATAAAATTGGTTTCGATATTGATCCATCGAAACAATAGAAGCCCCGAATTCAGGAATGAGATACGGGATTTTCTGGCGCTCGTTCCCGGAAGAGGATTTCCGATCATGATCGACTGATTCGGGACGGAGAGAAAAGGGATAAGGTTTTTAGGACATTCCACTGATGCGTGGTTGCTTTCACATGTGAAATTATTTATGTTGGTTTAGAGCCACCTATTAAATGTCCGTAAACCCCGAACTAGCTGTCAGTAAGTCTCTAGCATTACGAAGTGCATAGATTTAAACACGTGATGGTGTGAAATTAAGCCCAGCAAGTTTGATAATAATCTTCAGTAACAATAATGAGCTTCAGTATCCCTTTAATCGATCGGTCTGGAACCCTCTTGATCGACTAATCGACCAAAAAAAAAAGGAAGTTCCAATGAGGCGAACGAGCCCCCGGGCTTAAATTAGCTTTCTCTAAAAGACACGTCCGCTCGGGAGGAAATCATCGCGTTCTGGAAAAGCTTGGCCAACGGTCGTGGTTTCTCCCATCTCTCTCTCTCTCTCTCTCTCTCTCTCTCTCTCTCTCTCTCTCTCTCTCTCTCTCTCTCTCTCTCTCTCTCTCTCTCTCTCTCTCTCTCTCTCTCTCCTTGCATGCTTTAGAAGACAATCGGATTAAAAGCGTACCTTTTGTTTTTATCCAAGTCCAAGTCCTAACCACTGGGGTCGAAATTCATTCTAGACATAGATGAGCTTCAATTTTATCTATTTATAGAAGAATTACCCAAAAAGGGGATGGCAATCTAGGATCAGTTTTATCAAAGACATATAGAAATGATATAAAGTGCATGGTTCCGTAGTGCCCAATACGATGTTAGAAGAGAACCAAACACCACGGGGGTGGGCCAGTCTTAAATCTGGGGTTATTTACCTCGGGCTAAGAATCACTGCTAGAGGCTGTGAGAGTTGGCTAGCCACCCTTCCGTGAGGTAAATAACCAAGAGGGCGTCCTACTACCTGTGTGTTGGTTTCTTTTCAAGTAATTATTGGATTGGTCTATAGTTTGTCATTTGAGTCATTAGCATGTTTTTGTTTTTGGTGTTCAAACACCCTCGAAGGGCAGACTGCTATGATAAGTGTAATTCGGTAAGGCTAGGATATAGCTGAAGAAAACCTTGTTTTCCTTGAGCCAGGGTTGTCTGCGCTCTCCTTACATCCTCACCCTCGTCCTCAGCTTTTGTTATTCCTTTTTGCCTCCAACTTAAGGAAAAACTATTGGAATTTTTAGAGTCGCCCTCGATCGTTATGCATTATATATCTGCGGTCAAAATTGCATATATCGAACCAGCTGTTATTTCTGTTTAAGTTAGCTGTTGCTTCAAGCGAAACTCCAATTCACTCGTAAAAGGGTCAAGAGTTTTATGAATTTATACGCGGTTCAATATCCTGCGTGATACGCTCTTCTCAATGAAAGTTTTTTTCAAGGAGAGTATGAAAGGACTAGAGAAAGATAGCGTAGAAAATGAAAATATAAATAGATATCGAGTAGGCAGAATGGTAGATAATTGTGTGGTATACTAACCCGACTTATAATGCGTCAATCGCGTCATTCTTTTTGTACATGTCTCGCATTCCCCTGGAGTTTAACGTGTCTTTATGGAAGATAACGGGTTGAACTCTCTCTGCCCATGACAATGTCTTTCTAATCATGGTTATTTCATCAAGGCTCTAAATTTTTATAACTATACACCAGATCAACCGTTGCTATGAACGGTCAAGGTTGTATATTTCTTAAACATATTTATATAATTATTCTAACCTTACAGTCAATTGAGTTTTAAAATCCATCCCACGGTTTCAGACGAGTCTAAGGGTCAAAGGTTATATTTGTTTGCCCAGTCCTGGACCTTACTGGCTTCAACTGTAATATGATAAGCGATGTAAATTCAGTTTTCAAAAAAGAAGAAAACGAACAAAAGCTATTTAATGTTTCCAAAAATATACGATGCGGTTACTGGGCTCTACTGGAGATGTCAGCTTTCATAAATCAAAAGCTTCAGACAAAAGGTCACTCGCTGGTCTTTAGAATTTCTCATTTCAGAATAAATTCAATGCAAAATGTTGAGTATACTTTGATATTTTTCTATACTGTAGGAATGTAATTTTTTCGGTTGACTGGGTAATTATTAACTCGATTAATTAAGCAACGAAGCTGCCAGAGAATTTCGTAATTTTCCCGATGAATGCAAATAAATTTCTAGCGCTTCCATTAATGAGGTAAACAGAGATTTCCCTCCCAAAATTAACGTATCAATGCGTATTTACATAAATCTACAGATTATGCAATGTGTTTCTGACAAGTCTGGCATACATTAAAGGGGGATGTTATTTGGGCGATTTTGAGTCGATATTGTTCTATCACATTTTGCCACAAGGGCCACTGTTTTCGAGTTAAGATTTGAGCATTTTACGGATGACCCCTTACATTTAGAAACTGAAAGACGATAATTTAATTTAGGGGTCATCCACAAAACACTCAAATCTTGACTCGAAAACAGTGGCTGGGACGTCAAAATAGTTAATTTTCAAGTTGCAACCACAATCGAGCATTTGTTGGATTTCAGTGATTTTTCTTTTCCTTTCATGGCTTTGCACTAATTTTATTCTGATCTTACTAGGCCTAATTCCGTTCCTAATGATAATCCTCCTAATTGAGTGAGTGAAAATATTTGATATTTTTAGTCCAAAAAGAAATCACTAATTGTGACTTAGGGCAGAGAACTCTCATTATTCAACACCCTCCAAGAGGCGTTGCGTTTCAAGAAGAGAAAAAATTAATAGGCGTTTGACATCATTATAGATTTCGGCCTTAAAAACTTCTTAAAAAAAATTAAGGAAAAATTTGATAAGAGGAGCCTGGGATACTATTTTTAAAATCTGCGCAGCCGTGCCACTTTTCAAAAAGAAATTCTTTATGGTAGAAATGCCGGCTTTGCGGCAATATATAGATTGAATGAATGCCAGTTTCAAATCCTTTCACAGAGAAAAAGGGATTTTATTTTCTTATTTCGTTACATAAAGTTTAAAAACGTTTCTTCAAGGGAGTGTAAAACTAAGCTCTCGATTTAATTGATTTATATTACAATTTATAATTCCTTCACTATTCCAAACCTGTATTTATACATTTAGTGATCGAAAATTCTTGCCATGGTAAAATTTTCTGACCCCCAATTCGCTTGATTTCTGGATCCTAATCTCTTTCTGGGCTCAATGTGGTAAATTTTCGAAAATAAGAGAAACTAATTAGGCCTAAGTTGAGTTGAAACTTGTATCGTCTGAAAAGGCCTTAAGTTAATGTATACTTTAAATTTTGAACATCCTAAAGTGGGTTTCATACATTAATTAAAAGTAATATAGTTGTAAGGTTTGTTGTTTTACAGCCTCTTTAAAATTAAAAAGAAGAAACGAAAATTTGTTGATCGACAAAACTGTCTGTTATTATCTTTTATAATACCGTTTCGGAAAAAGTAGCGTCAGCTGCTTAAAGTTGGCTAGACGTTTTTGAAAGGCGAAACACGCCTTGGTCTTTCTCCCTCCTTCCTTTCTTTTTATTTATTTCTTTAGTCGTGTAAAGAAAAGTCTGTCAAACCTAACTAATAAAAATGTTCCACCATACTCCCTTCTCTTCGGATAAATCAAATCAATGCCAAGCGCGATTTTCAATACACCAATAGCTGTCCCTTGTTTAAACTCGACTTGCAATTAATTCAGAAATCCATTAGCTGGCGTAAAGAGGATCTCCCTGGCCCAATTTTAAAAACTATTTAAGAACTGACCTGGTCCGCACCCGCGGATGCCTTCTTTACAGTCAATTTCATGTTATCCGAACAAGCAATCCGTGTATTGATACTGCCTATCATGGCCGGTGTTTCGTTATCGCGGAACTGTCATACTTCAAGCTACACACTTCCAAAATATCACATAAACGTAGTTCTAACCAACGCTGTTGCAAATCGCGACTGAAACTTGCTGGGGGATAATAGTATACGATGGGGGACGGCTTCACTATTAGTAATAGTACGTTGACCGTTTCTTATAGCTTCTTTTACCTTTAACCTTAAATGTCCCGAGACGTTTTTGGCTCGTGTCTAGTTTCTTTAAGAAGAATGGTACATGCTTTGCTTTTTCTTTTTAACAGAAGTATAGCCTAATCTAAAGTCAATGATCATGGAGTTGCTAGTACGACAACTAGACCAAGTTTCTTAACCTTCAAATTGAATTGAAGGACCTTGCATCTAAGCCTCACTCGAGACTTTTGATGATTGTTTGTAATGTTTTTTTTAGATTATATTTATTGTTAATTGTACTGATGTCGCTAGGTTCCTCTTTATTCTTCTGTTTTATCAATAAACAGAGACGTCCATTGATGTATAGTTTGTGGGGACATTTGCCTATTGTGTATACCAAGAATACGTAGATTTCTCCAAATCTATTTATTCCCGTGTTTGATCATACATTATCTTAGAATTTGTAAGAAACCGGAACCTATTCTACAAATAAACAGTCTAGACATTTGAGAAGTAGATACTGTACGTTATTTTTGTCGCGAAATTAGAGTGGTTGTCGTCTATTTCGGCGCTCAATTTCCGGTGTATCTCGTTAGGCTCTTAGTGGTTTTTACTCGGTAAGACCCATTCAGTTGGACACGAAAGGTTTGCGATATCAAAAGGCCTTTTAGCTAATCGAGAGAAACCGGAAGTGAAGAGGAAGTAATCTTAAAGCGAGAAGTAGCCACAGCTTCGATCATCCCCCTAAACTGTTCACGTTCTATGTTTATCCAACACTTGTATAGTATATTTTAAAAACCGCAACAAATGTTTTTTAGTTAATATATTTTTTTTCGCAATCTGCGATTGAAAAACAACACGGGTTCAGCGTAGACGCGTTGAAATTCGAATACCTAAAGAGACTTCAAAAATGAACTCTCGAGCCTTCAATGCCCACTGTTTGACCTTAGCAACCGCTTTTGTTGACAATTGGAAGGAAAAGGAAAGAAATTCTTCCTGCGTTTTATGTTTGCTCCCTGGTTTGCCTTTGTTCTTTTTGCAGTTTTTTTTCTTCTCGAGCTTTAGGGTTAGCTAGTGTCAGCTCCTCCTATTCGCCAATAGGAAGTAGAATAAACTGTCCGGCAGATCGTTCTTTGCTTAAAAACAGCGAAGATTCCTTCCCGCATTCCTTCTTTTGAGTTAGAAAAAGAGGAACAAAAAATATAGTTCCTAGGTTATATAAAAACCAGCGCGCTAAAGCCTCGATAGTAAAAGTTTATGGGTCTTAAAGAGAAGCTGGCACTCCAAATTATGCTCGGTTATATCGTTATCCTTTGTTTTATCCTTGAACCCATAGATTTGGCTGTAAATCACTCGTAGTTCTAAAAATCCTTCAAGCCCTACAATGGTGAAACTGAACTAAAATGGAAGTGGCTTGTCTATGTCCAATCGAAAAATATTCGTGTTTCGAAATTGATTATTGAACTTAATGTATGTTAAGTTAATAGCAAAGAAAAAGCTATTTGCCTCGGTATAATTATTCTGTTTGAGACTATTAGTGCAAGATAATAAAAACGGAGCGGAATATAATTTTCGGCTATATTGGAAGGAAAGGTCTTAGCTAGTAGCTTTTCTTTCCTATTCGAAATTCAAAATAAACTAATAAATATTTCAAAGTGGAATCATATACGAATCTATAACATCAAAGAATACATAAGCAATAAACTGCTCTAAATTCTCCTACGCCCTATAGGCATCTTCAAAGATGAATTCGGTAGGCTAACTGACTTACAATTAACCCAAACCAATTTACCTATGAAGTTAAAATTTCACAGAGAAATTAGTCTTAATTAGTAGCATACGTTTATAAGATATGTCTCGTAAACGCACTTACAGTTCATCCAAATCTCTTTAACATTTAGTATACTCGTTGACTACGTCATATAAACCGGTTTTATGGCTCTTGGGGATCGTGAGTTCGTGACAGGCAACGCTTGGCTCCTTTACAACTAGCAATAACATACTTGTTGGAGCGTCGTTCATCTCAAATATGTATCGCGAAATTATATTCTCCCTTTAAATCGGTCCCTCCTACTCCAGCCCGAAATTGTTCCTTGGGTTTTTCTTTTTATTATTCCTTCCTCTTTCTCTCTACAATCTACACTTGGGTGTCGGTCCAATCGATGATCCTTCTTTCTTTTCCTTGCGCGAGGGAAATTTTTTCTCATCTTGAAAAGCTTTGGGCAGTTAGAACCTCGTATCTCAAACCCCGTATCCAGCGTGTCCCTTATTTTTATATCACTGGACCTTCTAGGGCCCTTCTTTGGGGAAGCTCTCTAAAATAGGGTATTTTTTACTATATGGAAAAGGGTAGGGTGGGGTCGCGTTCTATTTTGAGTGTTCCTAGGCTCAGACATTTCAGTAATATAACTCGCGGGAAATATCCAATATCTGCCTTTTGCACGAAAATATTTTCTTATTCAACGGATTTTGAGTCCCTTTGGAGTTTTTTTTTTTTTTTTAAGATTTCTGCTAGCTAAGAGTGCCTATCGAATTTTTTTAAGTGAGTTTACAATGCGTGGGCAATTTTTTATTAATATGCTGGAGAATTTATGATTTCCGTTAAAGCGCTATTTGAAGAATGATTAAATAAAATTAGGTCATTTCTAAAATTCCACAGCGTCACTTTTTACTCTTTCACCCTTTCTGAAACTGGTAAATACGTTTGCTGAAGTTTACAGCGAACGAAATAACAGTTCAGTTCTGGACCCTGGGTTTTAGGATTCGTCTGCTACAATTTTAGGCGCCTTATGAAGGGGAGGGAGAGACTTGGCCATTCAAGTATCAAACGGATTTTGGTGACATTGTTGAATGTGCGCAGTGTCAAAATCGATCACCTAAAATTATATATAACATCTCTTTTCGGTATTTGCGACACGTTAGCGTCGACTAAAACAGTAATAACATACTAAAACAAACTGGGTGGTACCCAGACAGTTTTAGGAATCATTTATTTTAAAATGATACGTAATATTTCCAAACCATCTGTAGAAGTACAACGGAGAAAACGTTTTACAGGCGTTCTATGGAAATCTAACGCTAAAGCTTTTGCCTAAATGGAGGCTTCTACCTGAACACGTCTGTGCTGCAACTGAAACGTTCCTTCGGACCTTTTGTGGCGGGAACTAATGTTAAACTACGTTTGTGTTTGTAAAAGTTTACTAAAATCGTGGTATAAATTAACCATGGGTATTTAAGCCTGTACCAAGCTGAGTTAGCAATAATAAAAAGTGAGACAGTTGTGAGTCTGAATCGGGAGTTATAAAGGTCTTGTTGAGCTCGTTTAGGTACGTTAGAGACATTTATCTCTCTTCAGAAACTCTGGGCTGTTCAAATTGGTCTAATAGGTCTTAGTTACGTTGAAATCTTTAGTTAGCACTTTATACGACGACTTGAAAGTAAGATTACTCGTTTTACAGCGCCTTTGAAACCTCTAACAGGCTTTAGAGGCGCCGAGTATATAATCTTATAAATAGAGTCTGGTCTTTTTCGTAAAACTTTTCCACCACGCAGCGTACTCTCTATAAAAGGAGTGTAAGCCTCCTCCGATCCTATTGGCGCTGTATTTGACGTAGAAAGATTGCTTCAAAATGTAATACGTTTTGAAAGTTGGGTAGAAAGAGGATGGGAGGAGTACGGGTTCAAAGGGACCCCCGAACTTGTTTGCCTTGATGCTCCTCTTCCTGGAGATTGACGAAAACTTTGTATGGAAAACGAGAGATAGCGCGCCAAACAGCTCTAGGAGAAGGGATATAGAGTTTACCATTAACGCGTCAAATTTGAAGCGAAAAAAGAAATACGTCATCTTAAGAGAGGGAGAGGGAGAGAAAAACTAGCTCTTCTTTCTACTTCATCTCATCTCTCTTTTTCACTAGGCCGGATTTTGATTGAGAAGGGGCGCTCATAGGTATAGTCAAATTTAAAACGCATTTCAAAAATATATAAGATTGCATTTAGGTTGATAAAATGTAGATTCAGAGCGCCACTGTATTTTCGTCCTAGGGAAGGACTACTTTCTTTCTTTTACGAGGTTTTACCTTGTGTATTAAGCCCCCTCAGTTTCCACACTATGTTGACGTGTCCTTGAACAAACAAGGTTTACTATTTTTGTCGGTGCCCAAAGTTTTTAAATTTTAAAGCATTTAAGGAAAGAGGGGTGATTTTGAAATGCAAATATTAATCGATCATTGAACAACAGTGTAAATATCAATTAAGGTTGTATTTTTGTCGGTGCCCAAGGTTTTTAAATTTAAAAGCGCTTAAGGAAAGGGGGTGTTATATCATGAAGAAAACGAGCTTCGGAAATACATGATATTTCCACTCAAGTTAAAGTTTATGGAGACAATTAGAACTTAATGTTTAAGTGTTAAAGAGCGCTGGTGAAGTGATGCTTGCAGTTGCTTGGTAACCCTTCATAGCTACAACCAATGAAGAATGACCCTAATTAGTTGTGTAAGCATATCCTCTAATTAGCGCAGAGTATGGTTTCTTAGGTTGTCGTTCATCATTATACTACATATTTATCATCGGGATTATAAATTGCAACATAAATTCATAAGATATGTTCCATAAGTTTGTCACTGGTTACTGAGAGCTTGTCATGAAGTGACGTAGGTGAAACTAAATAGGAAGATGGGCTGCAAAACTAACCGAGTGTAGGACCTCAATCGTCGCTTGTCGTTCTCGAACTAGCTCTCAGTAAGTCCCTAGCATTATGAAGTCTAGGAAGTGTCATACTTATGGAACATATCTTTTAAACTTATGACAACAACAATATGAGGAAATGAGCCTCATTATACGAGTAAGATTTCCGTGTTATGGTTATACCATGGGTTTCGCAACATAGATCTTTGCCAATTAATCTTCAAAGGAAGTAGTTTTAGACTTTAAATTATGAGCTATACTTGAATTGAGTTTCAAGAACACGGGGAAGTGACTTAAGTCGATTATGGGAGACTCTATATGGGCAGTGTTATCCTAGGAACGGCCCGGGATACTGTTAAACAAACGGGAATACGTATAGGCCCTTCTCTTAAGCACATCTCGATCAGATGAGAAAACATGTCAGAAAATGACAAAATTATAAACATGACTAAAAACGAAGGACTCTATCTACTGCGTAGAATGATGAGCAATAAACTAGAACGCTATAGTACCATTTTTGACGAGGTCAATATATTTTGTCTCTCATCATGAATTAGTATATATTCTTAAAATGAATAACCATCTGTAGCTATGGTTGTTAAAAGGCGACGGGACTTTTATTATGACGTCCTGTTTTACACTCAATCAGGAGGTACAGGCTAGGGAGAACTGGCTCCTTTTCTCAGCGTTCACCGCGGGACAGGCACGGAAGTTTTTCCTGTTCTAACGCGCAGGCGCATTGTTTCTTGACTCTATCTCCCTCTCTCTCTGGTTCCTCCGCCCCGTAAGTAGTACGCGCACAACCTAACCTAGACTCCCTCGTATAAAGTCCCTGGTCGAGAGTGCGTCGTACTGCCAAGCACCTAGTTACCTACACCCTTTCAAGATTATGGCCTATTTCTTATCGCTTGAACAAGCAGTCCAACTTTCTACCTAGGCTTAAGTGGATATAGGAAGAGAGCTTGTATAACTATCGACGCACGCACGCGCCGCATCGAGAGATTCGTATATGAAAGCCCTCTCCAAAGGAACTTTTGGAAAATCCCTACTTTAAAAGAGGATGTCGACTTTGAAAGAAAATAACCCGACGTTACCAAAATTCCTTACAATTCCCATAATTATATGCTACGAAAAGGATTAGTCAGTAGTATAGGCTTCCAAATCATAACCTAAAATTGAGAAATTACTCTTTGTCGTAACACCTATCGACCCTACCTTTTTATTTCAGAACAATTTTCTCTGATAGATGAGTCATTGGGATGAAACCTCAAACCCCTATTCATGAAGTAAGGTATTTCAAAGTCATTGATAAATATCATCATGCGTCAATTATAGCGGGTTTGATGAAGAAATAATATAATTAATAATTTCAAGTTAACCCGCTTTTAGCTGGCACAAACGATGGAAGAAGGCTAGGAGTTGAGTGGAGTTAATAAGGTGTCAATGTACAAAAAGGGCACCGGGTAAACATAGACGTATAGGTTGGAGATTAAAAGTTTATTAACGAGAGAAACTTGATACTCGAATGGTCATACTTTTATTAGCGTTGAAAATCAAAGCAATACCGATATTGATTGAGCTATTTCCGAGTATAGCTCAGTGTGAGGTCTCTATTAATTTCCTCATGCTTTGATTTATAAAGGCTTCTTTGAGCTTTGATGTTTTCCACAAAAGATGATCGTGGGATGTGTATGGCTGCGCATTAATTAAATTCTCTCTCTTACTAACTAAAAGCTGACTTATAAGGTAAAGTGGTAAACAAATTAGTGTAACATCTTTCAGGTTTCGGGCTTATTAGAAGAAGATTAAGTATATGTTATATTAACCTCTTCTTTGGGATTAAGAAGTAAATACGTTCAAGGATTTTGTAAATATAATGAGGTTGAACACGGAAGTATCTGTCGCGACATTAGGACAGTGAGATTAGGGGAATACATCTAATTAACCCCCCGGAATCTTATCTTTAAAAAGTGATTTGACCTTTCAAGATACCTATAGTAGATAATATGGATCCTTTCCGTAGCGCAAGTAGCTTATAAACCTATACCATGATTTTTAAGGTTCACGATGCGTCTCTTATCTATCCGCAATACATCACAATATTATTATCCGTTGTTCATACCAGCATTCCCGAGCCAAAAGTTATAAATAATTGACGGTCCAATATGAATACAAATAAACATTGTACTCTGGCATATTGGTATTTAATCAAACTATATTATCATCTAAATCTGCAAACTTCAAATGTCTAGATTTCCTCGTATTTTGCCCCTGGAAACGAAATTGGCTTTGATCTACAAAACATCAATCGCTTTTCCTGAACCTTTGAAGTCCTATAAGGTTTAGATTTCCATGACCCAGGGAGATTTGGTTGGTTAAACATTCTTTAGAGGAAATCTAACTCGGAACAGTCAATACCCAGAGGAAGATATTTATATGGCTGTAGCTTGTAAGTTGATGAAAAGACAGAGAGGGGCTAATCATATTGATATTCCCTGTACACCAATTACGGTTTTCGTGTTGTTAAAGCTGACTGGCGGTTCCCTTGAAAGAAGCTGCGACGTAATTAACAAAATTCAAAGGCAGATAGACCAAATTTAATGAATCTTCTTATCAAATAGACCAAACTAAATACTTCGTTCTTCCCTGTTCTATATGGTACTTGGAAAATATAGAAGCGACACAGAGAATCCCCCCATCTAAACTGCGTAAACGATGAAACTTCGAGATGTGGGTAGGTATACTACACTCGGTTAGTTTTGCAGTCCATCTTAGTATTTAGTCTGTATTAAACCTTTGACAGCGCCTCACCTCGAATCTATGACTTTTCACCTATGTCACTTCATGACAAGCTCTCAGTAAGATATAATTCATCATCATAGACGCGCTGAAAGAATTTCCAGATACGCTTTCCCGATATTAATTAAATTAAGTACATTTATACATGTATGATAAATACGATTATTTAGATATTGTTGCCATAGATATTTTTTTCTCCTGTCAATGAAGATTATTTATTGTTCTCCTTTCATTTTCTTTCAAATTCCAATTCCCTTAGTAAAACCCAGAGCTATTAAAATATTTCTTTAGGCCCTGAAAATTTCATTAGGGCCTAGTATACGTTGCGTTGATGGAGTAGCTATATTTACAAGAATTAATTTCTTATTATCCTCGCCTTAACATGCGCAACAATAAAATCAAATTCAATTTAATCCAATAATTATTGCATTTGTTATTCGAAGTGATTAATTAATGCGAAACAACGTCGCTTCCTCTCTCTCTCATCAACGAAATTCTCCGGGCCTATAAAATTAACGAAGTTACAAAGACAATTTTTCTTCTTTACGTTGTAGCCCGCGTCTCAAGAAATAAAGAAAAAAAAATAAAAAATCCGGTTTGGGAAGGGGTTGGGGAGTTTTTTTGCACTGACAAAAACAAATTTATGTTTTTCGGGGCTTTGACGTCTTTTTGCGCTGATGCGGCAATAAAGGAAGAAATCTTGATTCTCTTTAGGCTCATAATTCTTCGGGCTTAAAGGAGTAAATGAGAAAATGTGGGGGCGTTAATCTAATTTACTCACTTTCTCATCCTTTCTTTTTAAGATTTAATAAAGCTTGCTCTACGACCGTCTATTGGGTTTACGGTCAATGTCCGTCCGACCTTTGGGGGTCAAGAAGCCCAAGAAGTCACAATGAGTGGTATTTTTTTTTAGTATGTATGGGGGAAGAGTGGAGAGAAACTAAGGAGCAGTACAGAAAAAACTCTCTGGTCGCCATTATGGATAGTTCAGAGGATTCAACAAAAGGTACGCGCGAATAAGAATGACTCTCTTTCCTGTATATTTACCCGAATAGATCATGAATTCTTATACATTTTCTCCATCAATGAGTTAAGTAATTTCACGGTCAACTGTTTCAATCCATATTTTTGTGATTGGACTTGTTCTGACTCTACTAGCAGTGAAGCCAGTTCAAAACGCACGGCCTGTATATATTTAAGGTTTATTTAGGTTTACATAAGCCTGCAAAATGAAATTATCTAAAGATCCTTTTTCATTATTCAATGTAAAGTCTATTTACATAGCAAATGCAGTAGTAAATATGAAACGCTACTGAATAATATAGTTGTAGGATGATACCTTTGGAGGCTACTTGTTTATGTTCCATCTTTATTTACAATTGTAGTTATTGTTTCGAAAATTCTATTAAGATTACAGTCGAGTTATTCGGGCTTGAATTTTGAAATCAAATATAAACGTTTCAAAAATTCCCGAAATACAATTATTCATTACTTTTATTTACTCTTATTTCAAGGAAGCGGTCTTTTATTTATTTAAAGCTAAACCATCCTTCTTATTTTCCCCAAGAAAAAAAACTCCCCTTTTACAGACGTCTTTCCACAGAATCCCTGTTTCCCTGTAGCTTTTTATTCCCAATCCCAAACGTTTTTGCTTCCACTCAAATTTATGTAAATCGCCTCGAGAGAATCGTTCAAAACTTGCCTTAATTTAAAAACTTCAAGAGAAAGTGAAGAAATTTTGCTCTGTTCATTACTGTACTCGAGGAACTCACAGTGAACGAAAGAGCGTTTAAAAAACTCCCATCTGTGTTTTGTTAATCGGACTAATTTATTGAGCAAACATTTTTCTTTCAAATGATGTAATTGTTTCTCCCTAAGCGATACGAAGTAGACGAATTCCATGAAACCATAAGTTTGTCACTGGTTACTGAGAGTTTGTCATGAAGGGCCGTAGATGAAACGTCATAGATTCGAGGTAAAGCGACGCCTGGTGAGGCGCTGTCAAAGGCTTAGTACAGACTAAATAGGTAGATGGACTGCAAAGCAGTGTAGTCAATTCTCGCTTGTCGTTCTCGAACTAGCTCGAGCTGTAAGTCTCTAGCATTACGAAGTATTGGTAGTGTCATACTTATGGAACATATCTTATAAACTTATGATGAAACTAATAGGAAAATGACTTAATGTCGCTTTTGGTGTCTGTGATGTAGGCATTTTAATAGTTGTCCGCAGTGTAGCAATCTCTATGCATATCCCGATATGCCCCTCCTCTAACCATCGAAATGGAAATTTTTTTTGTTTCAAAGAAAAGAGTTCATCTTCATTTTGGATAAGGAAGGCATAAACAAACACGACATGTACTTAATTAAAATGTTTGTCCTTCGAAAATGTTTTAGAGAATCCAGATAAGTCTAGCCAATTCTTTATCAAATCGGCATCAAGAACAATGCTTTTGCCTTCTCTTGAAAGAACAGATAAACACAGTCTCGGTAAGAAAAAGGATAAAAAAAATCCCAATGCTTACTAGAAACGATTTGAATCTTTGCAAGAAAGAGAGAGAGTGGGAGCTATAGGGGAAAGAAAATCGAGGATCAGGAAAAACCGGAACAAAAAACTATAGGACTCTTACTCCTTCCCGAATATTTGGAAGAAAGGAAGGGAAACAATTGGGACTTCCCAATCAAATGAGTCTCCCTAGAGATTTCTGTCCGCTCGGCGAATATTTCTAGAAAGAATGGGCTTTTACTATATACGCTACATTTTTTGTTCTGTCAGAGAAATCCGTTTCTTCGCTCTATAGTTACAAAAGATGTTAGTTTAGTTGATTGTAAGTCTATAAGGGCATCATCATGTACACGAAATGTTAGACACGCGTGGAACAGGTAATTAACGGAAAA
>JAEQBA010001718.1:0-24593 GCA_019434445.1 Phalangium opilio
GAATACTGGCAATATATAGGTGTGTCGCGTTGCGTGCGGTGATTCTAGTCTGTCTCAGAATGAACTACCACAGAACGCATACCTTATGTGAACTAAATTTCACATTGAAACAGTGTTTCATGGAATTTCGTCATTCTTAAAATTTGAATTCTTTCTAAACTGGACAATGGGTGGTCCCCTTTCACTTCTGATTCCTATTTTTCTACCCGCGAATAACCCGACAACCAGTTTCAGCTTGTCACGGGTAATGGGGGGGATTATTTTTACTACCCGAGTAGTTTCGAATAGTTGGAAAATTCATTTTCGGGTATCGGGGCGGGTACCCGACCCGATACCCGAACGGGTAATCTTCGGTATCGGGTACCCGCACACCCCTAGTTTTTATAGGAAAATATAGGACTAAAAATGCAGCTCTAATATAATACAATTTTGGGCTTAAACTATGTAGAAAAATCCCAAAAAAAAATAAAAATAACAAATTGGATTTTACTTTGAAAACTCAGAAGAACTTAATTAAAATATAACATAATATAATATATAAAAAATCCTAAGCGAGCTCCGCAATTTCGGTCTCCATTCAAATGTGATCTCGATAAAAAAAACAGCTAAATTTTGATAAATTTGATGCTAAACTATACGAAAACTTCGACTAAGTCAAAAATATAGGATATTATAGGACCTTTCATGAAATTATAGGATAATAAAGGACAGGTTCAAAAATATAGGAATTTATAGGAATTATATGACCGGTACGGGCTCCCTGCAGTTCATAGTGTTGGATTTACACATACTGATTAGTTTTAATCGTTTCCCAAAGTTTGTCGAACTTTTCGATTTTATCACAGTTAACTTGTTGAAAGAAGTCATCTATGTTTAATGTTACTTTAGAATTGAGGGGAGAGAAAAAACTTTCACCAGAAAGAGTAGTGAAATACACGCTGTAAAATAAATAATTTTTATACTCTTAAATTAAAGATTGTATTACCAATTTGAATTTGTTTCGCAACACTTACGAGAATTTTAGCAGTGCGGGACAAGTTTTTAAAGGTATAACATTAACATTAATTTCCTTCTCATTATTCATTGTTAATGAGGGTATTTCAATATCTTCAATTGGTAAGGCGACATTGGCATTTACGTGCGTTTTTACAGTTACACCAAAAATGGAGGAAAAATCCTGATTTTGCCGAAATTTTATTTTCAATTTTACGTTAACGCCTCCGTTAGTCGTTTGGGTCTTAATTTTACCCAAGTACAATTCAACATCGTCAATCGTGGATTGATTTCCAATAACGGGTTTCGCGCTACACCTATTAAAAAAAGATCAATTAAATTGATAATTAAGGGGAAAACTATTTCAATTCGCGCTACTTTTCAATATGTAAAAACGCGTCCATTTGTTGTAAAAATGGAGCTGCTAATCTGACATCCGATGTAACTGCGGAATTTAAATGATTACTATCATAAGTATCATCGTTAATTTGGCATTTACAACAAACCATTAACAACCGGTCGAATTGTCGAGGTAGAAGTAGTAAATAGTTGCCGGACTTTAGGGGGAGTAAGGCACATTAAGGCGGCGTAACATAACTTGGCTTTACTGCAAACATCGATATCGGGTTGCCTATCCTCTTTAAAGGATGGTTGCGATAAAGAATGAAGCATATGCCCAAGTTCGGAGTAAAGCATGCCGACATCGGGTCGACCTAACAAATGAGTAACTTCGCTCAACAGTAAATGAGAATTAATCCAATCACTACGCAGCTCTTGACAAGAATCAACCAATTTTCCCAAAAATCTTAAAAACGACTGAAAATGAAGTTGATCTCTATTAAACCACTTTTAACCCTTCATCTTCAGGTAGATTTATGTACCTTAATTCTATCTATAGGAAAATCTGACTTCCCAATATGATGCAAACAAATTAGTAACCATTTCAAGTTATCATAAGCTTCTTCCATATCCAAACATATTAATTTATTTAGAATTCCTTTCCATAAAGCTTCAGGAAGACCGCTATAAAATTTGAGCGAAAATTATCGTTTGCATTTGACGGCGTGAACCATTTGGTACCTTTTAGGGTCACAATCTTTGACGCATTTAATAAAATCTACCACCAATCTCATGGAACACATGGATTGATCTAGCAGAGAAACTGCCAACATTGTCGAATGGTTTTCAATATCTTTTCGCCCACGTATTTTCTTCAGTACGAAGAAAATTGTTCGCAAAACAACCGAGGAAGCCTTGGAAGATTTGTTAATAGCGATGGCTTTACGTAGACAAGCCACAAGAGGTAAAATAGCGCTTTCCATTGAATTTTGCGGTCTTGACATTACCAAAATTCTCATTTTTTTGACAAACGTATCATTACCATCAAATGGACTAGGTACCCATTTTAAATTATATACGAGGTAGTTTGGATTTTGGCCTTTTAATTCCTAATTAGAATTAAAGTATTTACTACTACTGAAATTGGAATTTTTTTTTACAAAGTAACGTCGTACTAAAATGGTTTCAATCCAATCTAATAGTAGAAGTCTTTCGGCTGGGGATATTTTTGCATGATTGGCTCTTTTGCATAATTGGGAAAATAAGAACTGTTTATCTTCGTCAGGGACTGCCGTACCATTTTCTAAACAATGCTGAAGATAGAGGGATAAATGAAGCCAAAGTATGTCGCTTGAAAAGGAAAGTTTCGATAGCCACATCTTCAATATCTAAAATTTTAAGTGTACATGGTAGTTTCTTCATGGCCTAGTTACGTTTGCGTTGAAGAATCATACCCCGTTAAATATTTTGGGATTTTCCCTATTCAATATTTCAACAATGTTAGTGAAGGTATGGTAAGTAGCAACTGGACACATGAATGGCAATGAATCAATAATTGAAACAGCTATATCTTGAGGAGCGGAGATCCCATCAAAATTATCTTTCTCTACTAGTCTTTCTTCAATTGGGCCGCAACTCAATATCTCTTTTCTCAAAATTGCATCTTGATTTTTTGTAATTTGGCTTAAGAGTATGACTGCTGATTGGACATAAGACGCGCTTATGTTTTTTTGACGACATACTGACCAAATCTGGTCTATAGAACCTTCTGAAATAAGACCCTTTGGTAGGTTTTGGAGAAGTATTTAAGTCTCAGGGCTCAAAAATTAATCCGCAATTTTATTTACGGGCATTTCCAACTCCATTTCTTCAAGACATTGGGCCGCAATGTTTGATATCAAAGGAGAAAAAGTATCTGATTTTTGAAAATTTGAAGAAAAGGAATTTTGAAGTAAGAAGTCACGATGTTTACAAGCCAGATTGTAAATATTGTTATTATCTTCCTGAAGATGCAACATTATCAATCAGTTATTGTTTGACTTCAAATATTTTGTGTAAATGCCATTTACATTATCTTGGGCTGAAAGCAAAACCTGGGTGGCAGTTACAAGCACTTGACTTTGCAAGTAACATTGTTTTTTTGATTGACTTAGATGTTGAAATAAAGCTTGAAGGGAATTCAACACAAACTCTATGCTAAAGTTTTGTAATGAACGTAAAGAAGCATTGAAGGAACTGTCAATACTTAGTTTTCAGCTAATCTTTTTCTCAATATGGATTATAATACTAACACATTCAAGTTATTCGACTGAATTACGGTTCCTTCTTGAATTTGAATCAATTTTTCAACTTTTACATCATCCGCAACTGTTTCAAGGTACATTAACTGTAAAAAAAAGCGTGCGAAAAAATGTAAACAAACCCGTGCACCGCCCCCTTCTGCTTGGCAGTTGATAAGCCTTGGTTCATCGCCATACTGGCAATCGAACTAATAACACCAATGGATAAAATTAACTAAATTTAACCTTTAAAACACTAAAATACTCTTCCTCTTGGATTTCGGCCATATTATAAAACGAAGTTACACTTTCTATAATACTTTGAAACGAAACTCTGCGTTTTCTGATAACACTCATCTTCACTCTGCTGTCTGCTGTCAACCACAGCCGACTCGATCACGCTTTGTCTGCACGACTGCACGTCACACGTGCAAACTTGCAAAGCCAAACCGTCCACTTTAAAAATTAAATGCTTCGGGGTCTACTGGCTTTTTGGCCACTTAATTAAAAAACGTTCTAAGGTTAAACATTTTAAGTAGTCAATGGCCAGGTTTTTAATTAAAGTACTTGGACTCTACTGGACATATGACAAGTAGAGCCCAGTCACTTTTAATTAAAAATCTTGCCGCCGTGACTAATTAAAATGTAAAAGCTCACTTTGTATTTTGTACAATTAATTAGAGCACGATTAGAGGTTTGAAACCCCGGCGAAATAAATTTTTACACACACAAATTTTACTTTTGTTTTTACCATAAAATTCTACACTCTTCTACAAAAACAACCAAATTACGTCGGTAGAAATATTTTCCTTGGTTTTCTTTGAGAATAAAAATTTATATAAAAATGTCTCCTCTTGATAGATTTTTCACGTAAAAAGCTGGAGTTAAAAAAAATTTCATAGGAACTAATGCGTAAGCGATGTAGTAGGTTTTTTTTATACATAGAGGAAGCATACTCGTGAAGTGATTTAAGATTACCGCTAGCCACAGCGGTAGATAATACCGCATAATACTGTGTCAATCAATGATTAAAAGTAAATCTTTTACGGGGAACTGTTTACCTACAGCTGAGTATGAAAAACAACACAATTTTCAAGAATAATGAAGTGTAAAACGTCGACGATTGTTCCGATATTTGGACATTCTTTAAATTACATTCGCGTTTCTTGGTGCAGTGGCTTAGAAACTAACTGATCATCGTCTGATATAAGTTTCTCACTATTTACAGCTGCCATTTGTTCGTAAGCGCTTTGAGACCTGGCAAAACTTCTATCTCGCGACCTGTTAGACCCTCGCGTATCCCCCCTTCTTTTTTGCTTTCTCTTGCTATTGCTCCGCGAAACCGGGACGGGGCTAATTTTAATATCCATTTCAGCACTCATTGGACCAGGAGACGAAGGAGAGGGCGGTATAAAGACTTTGGCGCGATTGTCGTATTTATCGTCCCAACTATATTGGCGAGAGTTTTTCCTCCATTTGCTTCGACCAGAGCGCGACCGACGTTTCTGAGCATTTTGCGAGACACTCGTGAAATCTGAATAGCAACTCTGACTACAAAGGGAGCGTGGTTTCCCCGGATGACACTTTGAACATTCGGAACACGAACTTCTTTCGCAATTCGTCGTCGTTGAGAACTGAGGGTTTACGAGCTTTGAGCAGTTCTTTGAAACATTTTGGTAGTATTCCTGAGAATTTATTTTTGTTGGACTAGAGGGTTTCTTGACCAGATGATCGGGCTCGGGGTGAATTTCAACCAGTCCATTTTGTACGTTTAAAGCGGTTTTCGGCGGATTGTCTTTAAAATGATCAGAGCGCGTAGCTATAGCGGCGGCGCCACTATAGGATTGACTAGTACACAACTGACTCTTTTCCTCATCACCGGCGCTTCGATAAGTACTAGCTTTCTCCGTATCGCTGTAAGCGCGAGTACGTATAAAATGTTCCGATTCGAACGAGGTTTGAGCTTTAGCCAAATTATTTTTCTGCAACGATTTTAGTTGCTGTTGCCGTCGATTTTTCTCAAAAAACTTTTTAGCAACGATACTCTGGCGAGGGTTATAAAACAGTTCGACTCCGCAATTATTAGGCGGGGTGGCGGACGCGTGACTCGAGAGCAAATTAACGTGGCACCGCGCATTGTCAATTACAACGTCTCTAGGTGGGAGAGCGATCGCGTTAGACAGTTTATCAACCTGAACTGCGGGATTCTGGGGCAAAGTCTCGACTAAATTCTCCGTAATATTTACAATAGGGGAGTTTCCACTTTTCCTTAGACTCAAAATGGAGTTATTTCGATTGTTCGCGCTTGGATAGAGCCACCATTTTAATCTTAGGTTTAGATCATTGCGAAAGTAGATGTAAAAACAAAAGACAAAAACTCCGAGAAGAACGCTTAAAATGAAATAGAAGAGACCGAAGAAGACCGCGTCATAAGGAGGAAGGACCCGAGGAAAAAGACGAGCGACGCTAAAAGCTGCCAAAGTCCACGCACTGACGAAAAGGAACCATAAAACAAATAGCGCGCGCAGCTGAGAAGAAGGGTTAAACTCCAAATCTATAAGACTGTCAGTATCGGCGTTAGTATTTGTCGGACTTCCAACTAGAAGTACACCGCTTGTTTCAATTTCTCGGGAATAATGACACCTTATCAGAAGGAAATATATAAATAAAAGCGTCACGAAAACCACAACTGGTCCGTAAAAAGCTGTCAAACTTGAAGTCTTCGATAAAAAACAGCTGAAAAAAATTATTAAAATTCGTTAAACAATCTATTACACACCAAACTTACAAAGACGCGCTGTACAATTTACGTACAAAGAAGGATTATGATACGCGTTCAAATGTACAGCCGCTGATATCCCACATATTATAGTACCGATACCCCAACCGACCAAATAAAATTGCATCATTGGTTTAGGTGGAACGGTAGGATCAGGCGGTGGCTCGTCAGGTGGAAGGTCGATTGGGTCGTGTCTCGTTAAATGCTTGTACATATTACTGCGACAATAATAAAAGACAAAATTAATTATCCAAAGGATAAAACACTATACTAAAGAATTAAAAACCGTTAATTACTTTGCAGTAATTATCATCCAAACAAGGGTGCATAGAGTGAGATAATGGATGACTAAACCAACAATTTGGCAAACTATCGCAAAATCAGTTTGTTGGATACCCAATGTAAATGTTAAGACGAGTGCCGATATTGCAATCCACGTATTTAATAAACTGTGTTTCATTTTCTTTGGCATTTTTATATTTCTGCAATTTTCAACAACCCTTTATTTAATACGAGTTGCTCGAACTTAATCTAAGTAACTTACTTCCACTCTTTACAGAAGATAAAGATCGTGAAAACGAGAAGGACTAAACAAATAAATGATCCCACACACACAACGGGATGGGCCATACGAAACTGGGCTTTCAAGTAACGAAGTTGATAACGAACTTTATCCAAATCTTGCATAATTCCAAAATTTCCCAAGCGACTGCAAAAAAATGTGACCGATTGCCCCACAACAGAATTAATCACGCAGCCCTGCGTGGTCCAGTCTCCTTTTCCATCTAAATTTATAATAATTGAAATATTAAGATGCCAATTTCTTTTAACATCAAGGAAAGTAACTAACCAGCTGCATTAACATCCCATCTAACTGGTTTCGCATCTTCGGTGTACGCTGGAACTTGCAACGTAATTTGCAATGGTTGAATAAGGTTTTTTGTTTGCGGAGGAACTAAAGGAGTCGGATAATGAATGATCAATCGTATCAATGGACTCTGGGGACGCGACTATGATACCTGTTTGACAACTAATAACTGCCGTTGTTACATCCCTTTCTACACTTAAAGAATCGGGACGCGGGAAAAGAATACTTTTACGATAAAGAGCAAATTGAAGTTTACGTCCTGAACTTCTAATTGTCGGAATGCCAGCAGTGGCTCTTTGGTTTTTATTTTTAGAGGAACCAAAGATGGAGTGAGGGACGTATATTGAAGCTTCCATCGGCTATATTTAATAAGTATAGATTTTTAGAAGACTTGAAAGGGGGGGGGGGAAAGCCGCCATTCTTGTTATACCTTATCAAAATTAAGAGGTAAAGTCGCGTTTACGCTGATGCAGTGTAAATTACGACCCCAATGTGATAGAGAATCTTTAAACGCGGTACATCTCATTCCCGGGAAGCTTTCAGATTTAACGAGAAACTCTTCAACAAGCAGATTTGGGTGGGAATGATGAATAGAGGAATCAGCCATGGCTGTAGCTAAGGATTCGATTAAACGGTAGAGTTTGTTGCGGGTCTTATCCTCTTCTTGAGCTAATTTTAACAAAGTTTTATCTCGGCCCAAAATTGCGCTAATAACATCCAACAGAATTTCCCCAAGCTACGCCAATATTGAAGAATTATTATACTTCACACAATGTTTCCTTAATATCATTTGTGAAACATTAACTACCTCTTTGTGTTGAGGAACTAAAGCTAAATAATTTTCCAGGGTTTGCGTTATATAAACCAAATCCATATGGTCAGTTAAAGAACTGCCATTTCCAGTATAATTACGTAAACCTCTAGCTGTATCTAGAACAGTCTTGCTTTCGGAAAGATTTGTCTAAAATGATGATAAATTAAGAAAACTTAGATAATTTTTTTAAGCTATACAGGAAAGAGCACAAACATTCATTTCTCAGGTATTATACACTATCAGGGAGCCCACTCTTAAATTTAAATTCCTTATAGGAAAAATAGGGATTTTTTTCCGGAATTATAGGATTTTATAGGAGAAAAAAATCACGTGTTTTTATAGGAAAATATAGGACTAAAAATGCAGCTCTAATATAATACAATTTTGGGCTTAAACTATGTAGAAAAATCCCAAAAAATAAAATATAACAAATTGGATTTTACTTTGAAAACTCAGAAGAACTTAATTAGCCTTATTCCTGATCAGCGCCACCTACCCATAGCGGCGACTTTGAGAACTACTGTAAGCGGCAAGCCAATCAGATGTCGCTAAAATCTGGTGACGTCACTGACTGGCACTCTCGGGGCTCCAGAACCCTCTTCTCTTACCAAAAATGACGTCACCAGATTTTAGCGACATCTGATTGGCTTGCCGCTTACAGTAGTTCTCAAAGTCGCCGCTATGGGTAGGTGGCGCTGATCAGGAATAAGGCTAATTAAAATATAACATAATATAATATAATATATAAAAAATCCTAAGCGAGCTCCACAATTTCGGTCTCCATTCAAATGTGATCTCGATAAAAAAAAAACAGCTAAATTTTGATAAATTTGATGCTAAACTATACGAAAACTTCGACTAAGTCAAAAATATAGGATATTATAGGACCTTTCATGAAATTATAGGATAATATAGGACAGGTTCAAAAATATAGGAATTTATAGGAATTATATGACCGGTGGGCTCCCTGCACTATTTAACATAAATCTTTTCTTGAAAATCTACCTTGGCAAACTGTTCAAGAATATTAGTAACTTCCGATACATAAGGGCACTCGGAAGCGTCAATTTCTTCCCAAATGCCACCCATACTGCAAGTGCGATAAACATGAGGCTGTTTATAAGCCAAAACAGCTGGTGAAAGTGAAACGCATGGTAATTCCACTAAAATTCCACCCAAAGTTTGAGGCCAATGATATTGTCCTTTGTTCCCGATAGTAATTTCTTCTTGACACGGCGGAGTTTTTTGAGAAACTACAACAATCTTGACAGTTCTTGATAAATTTCCTCTTTTGGTTACGGCTCTACACATCCACGAGCCAGTATGATTCAAAATTAAATCCAAAGATAGATAGCTCGTAACAAGACCATTTTCTCTATTTCGTTCAATTTCAAGAGTGGCATCTAATTCGTCACTAATTCGATGGCTATCTTGTAACCAAACAATTTTAGTTTCACCATCTATATCCGAGATGCGACATTCCAAAGTAAGAACGTCTCCTTCAAAAACTAGTTGACTTTTTGAAGGAACGAGCTCGAATAAAGGAAGTTGCAATGGGTAGTCGCAATGGGTGTCTTTGCCGCTTAGTTTTATAAGCTGCATGGCTCGTAATTGAGCCGGATATTGGCAAGTGGAACCGGGAGTAACTTTTATATCATTATTGCGGTACCAATTTAGAAACCATTGTAAATGACAATCACACATTAAGGGATTTCCTTTCAGGTCTCTGTAAGAATAAATGAATTATTTTGAAACTAGTACATATTTTGAAAACGTCAGTAGTTAATACAATTTTTCCAATGACGGTAGATTTGAGAAGACATCAGGACCAAGTGCGGATATTGAATTAAACGAAAGATTTCTGGAAATTAAGCTCTAGGTTAATCAAAATTCAAAATATTAATAGAATAAGTAATTTACAATTTTTTCAAAGAAGTCATGTTAGAAAATGCAAAGTTTTCAATGTGAATAATTTTGTTTCTCGATAAGTCACTATAATACAATATGAAACCATCAGTTATACTGTCAAGTGACTCGCGATTAATTAATTAAGTTCCTTACAGCTTAGTTACACTTTCAAGTCCCAAAAATTCTTCACTTCTTAATTTATTTAAAGGCGTATTGGATATTGTTCTAATGACGGAACAGATATTATATCAGTTAAAATATAACTGACATTATCAAGAAGATGATAGTACTTACAAAGAGACGGTGTCATTTGGTAATAGGCTAAAATCTGCTTTATCTAAACTAGTCAGGTTTAGTCGATTGCACGTTACTTTGAGACCAAAATCTCCGTCGTCTTTCTTCTTTCCCTTCGAAAGGGTGCAACGACAAGAACTTGGGCATGAGAACACTGGTGCAACGAGCACCGTGAGCGTGAGAAGGAACCAAAATGTTGTAAGCACACGCATCATGAAGAAATATGGTTAACAGCATAATGACTCGCCGGTAAAGGCTAACCTACGATACAATTTAGTATCGATAATCAATAATTACAATCATTATGTAAAAAAAAATTCATTTTAGTGTCTGAATCACAATCACTTCAATGTTTATGGCTTCAAATAAAAAAAAAAAAAACATGTGTAAAGGCCTAACTTACAGGTTTCCAACATGAAGGTTTTATAAGGTATAAAATGTTAAAAACATATAACGTTGCATAGACCCTTTAAACCAAGTATAGTTGGAGTGGGATATCAATTTTACGCATTAAATAACGAAATAATTAGCTACTTAAAATAATTAAAAACCATTCGTATTATTTGACAACTTTCCGATTTTAAAGTCCAGTTACACAGCCACTTGATTGGCCATCGACATCAAACATGACGTCACTTACGTGCTCACTTGCAGGCTGACGTGAGCTAAAAATGAGTAATAAACAACTTTATTTGGAAATCAAATTATTCGCCAGTCCCGAACTATTTTAATATATTAAAATTTTCCTTATTTATTTTTTCTGCTTTTTAATAACCATCTCTTTCATTATAATATTGATTTTTCAGGCTTTGGTTCCTTGCTCTTCTTATTATCAGCCCTTAATAATAGCCCACTTGATCACGTTACCGGGAAGTGGGCCCTGGATTTATCTTGAAGGAGAGAGGGATGGAGAGGCTGCTTCCTCGAATCCCCATAGCTATAACGATGTACCGCCACCTACGGCACCAAGCTCTTCCCAGTATCCTCAGCGTTTAGGTAGGGGCGTACCGTACGAAATCGTAAAGGTTGCCCCTTTTGTCTTAAAAATAGAAGTTAGTTCTCATACAAATACAATAGCGCAACGCGGTTGCACTTAAAAATCGCATACCGAAGGGTAGAGGGCTAGAGGCGTGCTCAAAGTACACTGGGGGAGTTTCAGTGCCACAAGTCGCCCATCATCATTACAACTTGGAAGAGGGAACCGTTCTCTCCTCCAAGATTGCCAAATTACCACTCCATCTTATCTCTTTTCTCCAACAGTTTGATCATTTCTGACTTATAGTCGTCTGCTTCAATGTCTTCAGTTTTACTTGAAATTACTTCCAACGGGCAAATGTGGGCAATGGCAATGGCATACGACCGTGTAGTCGTGTACGCATGGGCGTACTTAAGTTCCAGGATAGTTTTAGTTATGTTTTAGGTTCGGGATCACAAAATTTTGATATGACAGTCGTTCCTGTTTATTGTTCAGTTTTTTTAGTGTTGAAATTTAATTTTAATTAAAAATAAGCATGGAACGGTCAAAAATAATTGACGTAATTTCCATTTTCGATTCGGATGGCGAGGAAATTTCAGATAAGAAAAATCTGCAAACACCTGAGGCTGAAGTTCCAAATTTTATGTTTTGGAATGTACCCCCTTTATCACCAAGTCATTATTCAGATAAATTTAAAAAGGAATTAGAGAAAGTTAACGAGTAAGTAGAACCATTTAATACATACAAGCATGTAATTATCTAATTACGGTTATGTGCCGTACCACAATAGAATTAAGACACAGCTAAGTCAACCCTGGTCTACAACTCCTAAGAAAACCATACCAAAATCTTCCAAACCTGTAAAAAACTCACGATCTAGAAAAATCAATAAATTAAAGGCAGTGGACTCTGGACCTTTAGACAAATTTGTTATAAGATCACCAATGCCCAAAACAGAGCCCAAAATTGAATGTTCACTAGACACACTTCCTGATCTTGATACTGGGGAGATTGAAGTTTTCACTTGTCCCACTCCCATCAAACAAATGAAACTTAACAATGATATCATTAACAAATCTTTCGAAACACCAAAACGTGACAATTTTGCCAGAAGGCAATTATTTTTTCGTCCTGAGTTAAAAGAATCTGAAATATCTTCATCAGTGGATAAACAGTCATCAATGCCGTGTCGAAAAAAGCTCATTCTGCAGTCACTTTCTAACCAAACAGATCCGGAAGAGTTGTCATCTAATATTACCCCTGATGAGGAGTTAAAACCAAACGTGACATCTCTTCAAAATAATACTAAAGATTCTGTAGGCCCAGAAAACATTGTGCAAAAACAGTTGCTCTTTAAACTAAAAACAGATGAGGCTGCCGCATTTGACGAAGATTGTGAAAATCTTACTGTTTTGGTGAAGAATTGTGACATTAATGATGAAAGTGTGTCAAAACATAATACAATCAGACATTCAAAATTGTCGATACCATCAAGAAACCTGAAGTCTCAAGACTCTAAAAGTCGAAAAACGTTACCACTCAATAAAAAAGTTTTAAAAAAAGATGTAAAATTAAACGTCAAGCGTAACGAAACAAAGTTTCATATAGTTGCCAAGAATGATAGAATCTTTGATATTGAAGTGCTAGGTTTGAACAGTGATGATAGTGTATCGAACTCTTCAACATTGAAATTGGACGATGACTCGGAGAGCAATACGACTTCCAAAGATGAAAGCGGCGCCATTTCTTTATCTTATAACGAATCCCAGCTTCCTCAGTTAACGTTCCAGGATGATGAAACATTAGATTCTTTCCCTGAAAGAATTGCGAGTCAAAGTGCAAACATTCAAAACCAGATAAACGTCTTACCTTATGTCGGTAATACGTCGCGAGATTCTGGCCTACAAAGTGATGGGACTCTCGAATCATTAATGCCATCAGAACTCTTAAAACCTCAAAAACCTAGCGAAGATGTGATACAAGACACCAGGTCACACATTGAATTTGATGATAGTGACACAACACAATCATTCAAACAAATTGAAAAAGCCAAAGATACAGCGCTAGAGTACAACTTGGATAACTTACCTGACATCAATGATGATTCACGAGAATCCTGTCATCAATTAGACAATGATGACACTTTAGAATCTTTTGCAATTGGAAATGTCGTGAAAACCAAACCTCAAAAACAATTGAGCGATAGTTGCGATTTTCCAGAGTCCTGGATTGAAATGGAGGATGACACTTTCGAATCATCTTATCCAATTAAATGCGAAACCAAAAAAAGAGCTCAAAGTTGTCAGTTTGATCTCGATACATTGCCTGATATCAACAGCGATAGTTCGCAAGATTCAATCACGCTTCATCATGTTACCAATTCAACATTACAATCAACAAAAAATAACTCGAAGATAACTAATGTCAACAAAACTTCCCAAAAGGTTGTCAATGGTAGCGAGTCGGTTGCGTTACATTCAGTGCCTTCATGTTCTTATCAAACCTTACCTGATCTTGAAGACTTTCACAACGTGCCTTCGTGTTCTTACAAAGCAATTAAACCTGGTTTGAGTCCTACTGATGTTACAACTTCCGCGGTAAACCAAAACGAATCAACCATTCCACAATTACCAAGAGTTGAAGATATGAGATTCATTCCTAGTCCATACAATAACAAAGGAAATGTCAAAGAAAATGGTGCAAATTCCATAAACGCGCGGTACCTAGCTATAGATCAGAATAAAAGGTATATGCGTGTTGTGATCAAATTTTTGGTGGTATCTTAACTGATGATAATTTATCGTAAACAGGAGATTTGCAAAATACAATCTCAGTCTTGGTAGAGTTTATATTGACCTTTGTCGTCCTTATATATCGGCAATGGAAATAACAAGTCCCAAAAAGAATAATTTGAAGACATTTTGTAGCAGTACGATTTATGATTTAATCAAAATCAATTTACGTTCACCAATGATACGTATTCGGTGTTTTTCAGTTATACATTGTGCCGAATCGGATGGTCCTTATAGCTTAGAGTTTGCTTTGCATCTCATCGAAGGAATAGCTTTACCAAATTTTCTAATTAAGTTTTTGATTGAGACTTTAGAGGACTCTAACGAAAGTCTCGCCGCTCAAATTTTTAAAGTCCTCATAGATTCTCTTAGGTAAAACAATTAGTTACATGTTATAACAAGAAGTTATATCAGTATCTCAGAGAGAAGGTATAAGATGCCTTTGTATTGGCGCGCCAGGCCATAGTCCCAGTCCCCCTTTCAAAATACAAGGGGGGACGTAAAAAGAGGCGCCGGGCTATTCCGCCTCTCCTCAGAGGGGAAAATATGACTGTAATTTTCGTCCCTCGCGTCGTCGCGCTGACGTGAGTTTTCAAGAACCAATGAGATGCTGGCTGGTTGTAATTTAGAGACGGGGATTAACTCCGGACAGGCTACGTTTGGACTGGAGATAAAGCTGCTGGAAATCTGGCGAATTTATACCTTCTCTCTGAGATACTAGATATAACTTCTTGGTTATAATATAAAGTAAAGCGCGGAGAAATTTTAATTAAGTACCTACTTGAACGATTTTCATTTTTCCCTGTTACGTTTAGACTATCTCCACCGAAAGACATTGAAAAATCCATTGACTTTTGGAATCTTATCAACAAAAACTTGACAAATTTTCTAGAATCTACGCGAAAAAATGAAAAATTGTCTTTACAAAGTGTTTATCTTGTCAAATACCTGATCTCCGCCTTGGCAATAGATGTACAAAGAAGGTCCACAGCGTGCAGGTTTGATTAAATATTAATTATTTTTGCAGCAGTACAACTTCAAAACGAATTAATTTAATCTAAAACAGAGCGAATAAACTGCGAACTACATTCCCAGGGAAATTTATTGGCAGTAGCAATAATCGCATCCTTTGTATAACATATTTATACGGAGAGTTGTTGAAAATTATATGTGATAAAGAAAATTCCACTTCTTCATTGACGGAAGATGATATTTTTTTACTGGAAAGCTTCGAAACTTTAATTAAAATCGCGTTCGTCACGCGTTCAGAGTTTTTAGAATTAAATAAGATCGTCGCTGGCGAAGTCTTAAACTACTACGAAAAACTGCCCATCGATAAAAGGGAATACTTTTTAAAACTGATGTTAAACATGAGATTGATTCGATATTTCATGTGCGCCGAAATCTTAGTTAGAAACTTTGGATTTCGTAAAGATACGAATAGTATACTGGTTTTTAATTTTTTCGACGTGATTATGGAACATCTGCCTCGAATCGGTGGAGATTTGCAATTGGATAAGCAATTGGAGTTTGTGTTTATTTATAAGCATCTGTTGTTTGATTATGTCCGAATTAACAAAGGTATTAATTGGTGTTTTTTTTTTGGGTAACTTAAAGTGTGTTTAAATTTTATTAACTAACGATTCCACAGAGCAACTCCATTGGCCAATTTATGCCAGGAAGAAAGCGACGGTAATTTTTCCTCCTGTTGTTGGAGAAGCATTCTCTAATGTTGCTTCTTTTATCGACTACTTGGAGGTAAGTTTTTTCATTACGTTTATCGCGATATTAATGCAATAGCTCGTTGTCGAAGGGTCCGATTTTCCCCGAAAATATCGTTCGAGAATTCTTCTTTCATTTCGCGATTCCGTCTGATATTTAGTGAATTCGTCTTTCATTTCGCGATTTCGTCAACGATTTCAAGATTTCCTCTTTCATTTCGCGATTTCTTGTCGAATATCGCGTAGTTTGCTAACAACATATCGTGATTTCTTCAGAATATCGGACCCCCCGCTACATGTGACGCGCATTCTACAACACTGTAATTTAAACTAATTTATGTTAAATGTATCGTAGGAAACACTGCCAATCGTCAGACCAGAGCTTTTACGTCATCCTATTTGCCAAAGTTCTTTCGCACTATTAAAAACCTTTTGGTTATTTGAAAGGCTTCATTAATTTTCTCCATTTACTAAATAATTTTTTTTTTCAAGCATTAAAATCCCTTTTAATTTTAAATTAAATTAAAAAATGTATAATTCAAGTTTAGTATTTTAATTCGTTTATTGTACTTGATTTTAATAAATTAATAATTTTTTAAATTTTGAATTTTGCCTATTTTTTGAAACAACGTCAAGTGACAAATTACAGCGTTAACTTGAAAATGGTTTGCGAATGCCGATATAAATTTTTTAATCGTGTTTCTTAATTATTAGTACTAACATAAGTTTATAAGCTATGTTCCATAAGTGTGTCACTCGTTAATGAGAGCTTGTCATGAAGTGACGTAGGCGAAACGTCATAGATTCTCGTAAAGCGACGCCTGGTGAGGCGCTATAAAAGGCTTAGTGTAGACTAATTAGGAGGATGGACTGCAAAACCGAGTGTAGTCAATTCTCGCGTCGTTCTTGGACTAGCTCTCATTAAACCTCTAGCATTACGAAGTAGAGGTAGTGACATACTTATGGAACATATCTTACTAAGAAAGCTATAATTTGGCACTTTTATAGACCTCCCATGATATCTTAAATCTAGTAAATCTTTCCCACAAGGAATGGAAATTGAACCATTTTGGATTTATTCCAGATTAACTCTTAGTATATATATATATATATCTACGGACATTGGTAATAAACCCACTGTAGATTTCTCCGTGTCCATCCAATAAGGATAAAGAAAGAAAAGAGGGTTTTTGGCTCCGATAATTTGTTGGGGCGGTTAGGGCATTTACTTCCTTCTTCCCAGAAGTAGATACGCACGAAGTTAGAAAAATTTCAATCTTAGATATGAGGACGGAAGGCTTTGTGATCAGCTATCCATTCCATAGTCTTATTGAAATTCATTTGCAACGTGGCTAAGACAAGTGATCGTTGTTGAACTTAACCCTTCAGGTTAGTGTACTTTTGTATGTATAGATCCTAAGGAGAGAGAGAGAAACTCTTGCTTCCTATTACCCTCGCTCCATCAAATCTAGTTTTTCCCTTCGTTGTTCCTTCTCTAGGGTTTCCGAAATTACTTTTTGCCTCTTCCTCTACCATATACAACTCCTAAACTAACTCCAACGCGATGCGGCAGCGGTACAGCCCACCCTACTCTTACCTCTCCTCTGGCGCTTCACATCTCTCTCTCTCTCTCTCTCTCTCTCTCTCTCTCTCTCTCTCTCTCTCTCTCTCTCTCTCTCTCTCTCTCTCTCTCTCTCTCTCCTCTCGTTTCTTCGTCAGTAAGTACTTTCTCCTATTTCCTACATCATTGATTAGGCTTATTCAATATAGAAAGTCGCGTTTATCTTGGTTTGCGGTCTGATGTACAGAATAGCACTCCGTCTCTATCTTTTCGCTCCTCCACCCACCACGTCTCCGTCGTCTTTGGGTGGTGAAACAAAAGCGAGGATATAATAAAAAGGCCTTTTATTTTGGGAAAACGGGAAGAAACGTTACGACGTCCGCAACTACTACGTCAAATGGGGAGAGGCTCTCCATAAAGAAGAGATCAAAAATACTTTAAGGAGTTAGGCGTCTTCAATTTGGGATGGAGAGTTTGAAATGAAATCTGCGGACGACCTGCAGTCTTACAGTTACAGCATTTTGTACTAACTCTTCCGGGGTACATCTATAAAGATATATAATATGTTTCCCGGCCAAATACTAGTCTTATTGAGTTATAGAAATACTTGAAGAGTATGGAGTACTATATACTTTATGATATACCCCTGTTAACCTATATAAACTAACTCCAATATTTGAGAAAATGTATTGAAGAATATTCCTCTACTATATCCTTTAAACGTCTGCTTTGCTCTAAATTTTCAAACCGGATTTCAATGGGAATTTTGAAGCCACCAAGACGCTCAAAGACTATGTATCGAAATATAAGTTGGAGGAGAAACTGAAATGCATTATATTATGCATATACATTTTTGATATCTTTCTTAGCTTTTATTCAAAAACTACTACCGTAATAAAATAAAGTAAAAAAACTAAAGCAAGTTTCCGGGATATGAAGTTTTCCCCTTTTAATATTTTGTAGAAGGGGAAAATACATATTAGACTTCAGAGAATTGAATTATAACTCTCCAAATTATTCAGTTTTTCTGGAAATGGGATATTTTTTTCTATCCCCATTTCGCTAAGCCTCGTTCCCTCTCCGGAGAAAGGATGGGATGGGAGAAAATGCCCGAGAAATAAAGTATGATAATAATACTAACGGAAATAATGCGGGAGATTATATTATCTTCTTTTCCATTTCGGGGTTATTACTGTCCCAACTTATGTTATGAGTCGTTCTTTTTTTCTGCCATTTAAATGTTTAACTAAATCGAGGGCGTAGTCCCGGTATTTTTTCTCAGACTCTGGATCATAATTCTCATTTCCTTTTCAGATTTAATATCCGTAGTTTTTTCTTTCTTATACCAAAAGATACTAAGTAATGCATATTTTAATTCTGTCCTTTCTTGATAGGCTTAGGAAGTTAGGAGTAACTATAAATGGACCGATTCGAGTATATATATATATATATATATATATATATATATATATATATAATTTCTTATATTTGATAACAAGGTTAATTAAACTACGTTTAATTTTTGTCATTAACGTTTTTACAATAATAAGCCTGTTTCAAGAAAGTTGAGCTTCCTTGGGTCCTTCCTACGCGTCACACAGTTTTATAAAAGCAATTTTATTTCAAATGACATTTTATTATATATTTTTGAGCGAACGGACGTTTTTCATATTTAAGTTAAAAGGATTTTTCAAATGACAATAAAATTCAACTAAAATATAAAAGGGCCTGGAATAAAATCCCCGTTTGAGGGGAAAATGGTGAAAATCCCTTTTCATTTTTGTTGGATCAAGGGGTAGGCGGTAGGAAAGTTAGGTTGAGGTTTTTGGTCCATTTCTATTATGTTTCGACTGAGCCCACCCCACATTCCTTGGCCCACTTTTTCTATCGAAAAAGATAGTCTTTTCACGAGGAGGATTTTGACTGTCCCTAGATGCTTTGCCCAATATTCCAAATCCTTCCCATTTTATATAGGACGCAAAAGTGGACTTAGTGCCCGTTATAACGGAGATTTCGACCCCCTACGCTTTCTTTACACTAGAGAGCATTCCAGACAACTATTAACTTTAGGCCTACTCAGTTAGGGCCCTTTCCTTAAATTCCTTGAGATTTAAACTCAATTTCGAGCGATCTTGAGAGTACAAAATTCCAAATAAAAACCGTTTCTTCAAGCCAAGATTTAAATATATAGCAGACGACGTTAAGGCTAACTACTATGAAAGAAGAGTACCATAATAGAGTGCTGTCAGTTGTGACGTCAGATCCAAGGTTAAACGTCACGAGTCTGCCTTAAGCAATGGGCGGCCATGACAGTTACCGTTTTTCTTTATGGGAAAACAGCATGGGTGACGTCACACCGGCGCTTCTGACAGCACTCTATTATCAGCAATAAGGTCTTGTTTAAGAAAATCATATTGCTTATAAATGTTTTAGATTAAAAACCCAAACTGAACCTAAAATATACCCCAAATAATCTGTAATTAAGATTAAAATGGTTCAGAGCACCATCCTCTAATTAAGTACTATTATCCACACCCATTTAAATACTCCATTAGATTTACTTTACATTGACAGGTTATTACACCATATTTTAAGAAATTATACGGTTTATCTGCAAAAATAGGAAGTGTAATTAACGTTTAAGACATTTTTTTCTACAATCTACGATAAGTTCATGATAGAAATCCAATTTAAGTTACAAAAAAACAAATATGACCATTTTTGAGATATGTCTTCAAGCAGTTGGTACAAATTATTCGTCATCAGTCTCGCGAAAAATTTCAAAATTTTGAAAAACGCAACTTTAGCAACCGCCAAAAAGCCGTCACGTGATTCAAGTCGTCGAAGTCGCTCTACGCTACAGGCAGTAAAGCGCGCTTTACGGAAGGGCGCTCTACAGGCAGTAAAGCGCGCTTCACGGATGGCTAAAATAACTGGTAATTAACAAGATTTAATGAATTTTCATCATGTATTTTGGCGAAATTGTTAATTATAAATATCGTATCAATAATTTGTGATAATTTTTATTAATAATGGACAGATTTTTCTCAGCAAGTGGAAGAAACCAAATTCATCAAATTCGCCTTTGTCAATCCTCAATCTTAACGAGGGGTTGGCTGCCCCGCCCGCGCCGGTCCAGAACTTCGCCGCCTAAAAATAGACCAATTCCTAACATTGTCTCAATACTATATTATGTGAATTTGGAGCTCTACGCTGGAGTTGGTGCAATGTACGTACATTTTAGCATATTATCCAACTACACCGCGTTACAGTTAAGCTTAACCATTACTATATAATATAAACAGCTAAGGTTTAGGAGGGATCCGAAAAATTTTAGCTGAAGAAATTAATGATTATTGACGAGAAATTGTCTCAAAATAGTATATAGTGTCCCTCGGATTCTTTCTTTTTTGGCAAGATCTTAGTTCGTTTTGGCAACGCGTTCTAGTTGAGGACCCCTAGCATCCTCTTTTTGAGTCGATTCCCGGGATAGGAGCTCTGGGTCTTTGGAAAGCAATTTCGGGGATTCTTCTTTCTCCTTCTATAGTTCTATCTTTTCTCCGCGCTCTGTTATAATGGGAAAAAGGTCCTGGTGGAACTCGAAGCAATTTTCTTTCAGCTCGTCGCCCTTATACCAAAGCTTCTTATAATGATTAAGGCATTTACTATCATCCCTCTTGGCCTGTAGAGCGAAATAATGCTCGGCCATGGAATAAAGACGTCATCAGAAGGCTATACCCTAAAGATCGAATTCTCCATTTTTCTGATTCCAGGTTTAATTTCATATATATATATATAGAACAGACCAATTGTAAACCATAAAGGGTGTGTGTTTACGTTAGGCTATGACCTTCTGATAGTGCACTAGGTTCTAGAAGGCTTATTGTCTCCCATTTTAACTTTTATTTCTCCACCGTTTGGGGATTTGATCGGTGCTGGGCCCCTTTTTAAATAAAAAAACGAGAATAATGCTTGTATTAAGAAATCCGTAGCTTTCTAAACTCCGCTTTAGAGCCGCAAACTCCAACCAAATAAGGCCTTTTTTCTATGGGAATTATTTCTTCAACTTCAAGATTGAAATAGAGCTTAAAATTGTTTATTCTTAAACGAATTTATTTTGAAAATCGAGTACAATTTTAAATGATAATAAGTGAAAATGATCCAAAATTATTTTTGTAATCGGGGCAGGGAGGGGGAGAGGGGTAGCCATGAATTCCCATATTACGGGATATTCCCATGTACGTCTGGGTATTTGTTATTGGCCATACTTCCACCTATCAACTCCCGTTGAACTAATAGAGCCAGAATAGAGACGTTCCGCGTAGACTTAGAGGGTAAAAGGTCCCAGGGTCCATTAAATCGAACGATGAGAACCCCCTTTGGTCTTTTATTTCTGGTCACTAAAACCGGGAAGGGCGATAGATGGTGCATACTGAAATAAAAGCCTCTGGGCGCCCACCTTGCGCGACCTATACGTCTATTCGCTAGGCCTTGGGGGGAGTCAGCTCAGGGTGGGCGACTATAGGGGATAAAACAACTGAAATCTTTTACGAAAGTAAAGGATCGTTAGGTGGGTGCATTACCCCTAAACCCTTTTATAAAAGAGAGAGAAAACTCCGCAGCAACTCGGAGAGAGAGAGCGACTGGTAATTAACGCTATCAACGTCGCGCCAAAAGCCATTTCCGCAGTTAACGCGATAGAAAAGACTAGAGCTAACTTAGGGAGACACTCACTCCTCATGGAGAAAGAGCTTGAAGAGCTTGCCAATCGAGGGAAACGTCACTCTCGTGTCATTTTAGATTTATTTCCTACTGCTTTGTACCATCCTTTGTATTTCCCTCGCTCCAAGAGGCAACATTAGACAAAGCCCACGTTCACTACACGTGACCAACTCGCGCTGCCTCTTGCGGCGCTTTTTGACGCAAGGAAAATAACCCAAGAAGGCGGTGTTTGTTTCTCTTATGACATTAACAGTGAAATCTAGGATGAAATTTAACTAAGGCATACATTTATTAAGTAGATCGGTTTTTCACTAGTACAGTAGTTTAACCCTCGCGCAGAGAACGTTGTAAAACACCATCATTCTAGGAGATGTACAGTTGTAGGTTCCTCTCAGAGCTAAAATGGCGTAAGGTACATGCTGATTTTGTCATTTAGATCGTAAATGGCTTTATTTAACTTATTAATTAAAATCCCCAATCAAAACTTTTACGCAAAAATCTCCCGTATAGTCTTAGTTCAAGCTTAAAATTGCCCTGTTTTTCGTAAACACGTGGTTCATTAAACCAGACACACACACACACACTAAGAAAAAATAAAAAAGCAATTCAACTTAGGACAGTTTTGCTCTAAGATATACATTGGTATAATTCCGCGACGAACTTATACTTGGCTTAATAAAACCAACCGGTATCTATATCAATTAAGCTGTAAATGCGGACCCGCCGGAAGGGTCTAAAAGGTTTTTAAAAGGTAACTTAGGGAAACAGCTCCTAGGAAAATAACAAAATTGGCGTCCGCGCTAAAAGCGAGTGAAAAGAGAACTTTTAACTACATTTCGTTTACGCTTTTACGGTTAATATGGAAAAATGATAGAAGAGACTCGCTGGGAGAGAAAGATTATTCCTCTATTTTTAAAAATTTTTCCTCCGAATTTATTTCATCCCCTTTAATTAGTGGGTAGGGTGCCAGGGTGATGAGGTACTCTAAGGTAATATTAATTTTGTGAAAATGAAAGTCTAGATATACGAAAAGTTGCCTATGTATATACATACGACAAAGACTTAATTAGAAATATAGGCGCGGACGTGGGAGTTGCTGAAGCGAAGGTGGTGCCATGCCAATGTTGATGTAATTGTTAATTGTATTGATCAATGTATAAAGTAAAAGCGCGGTTAATCGCCAGTAGTTTTAATTAGTTGTAATACAGGGTGTTCTAAAATGGGAGAGTGGTAGGACCGAAGTACTGTGGTTCAGTGGAGATTTTGAGTGGAAACTGTTCTATGAAATTTTGCCCTAATAAATGACCCCTAAAATAAATTAGAATTGTATTCAGTTTCTTGCTTAATTAAAAATTAAGGGTTATCCTTAAAACACTCCAATTATAACGATGACCCTTATAGCAAAATTTTATAGAACATTCTCGACTCAATTTCGCTTATAGAACTCTCTCTACTTCGGTCCTTCCACTTTTTTAAAAGAAGCTGAAGAGCATGATGTTTCTCTTGACCAGCCAGAAGATAATTCATAGTGGTAGGTGATGAAATTCTTTTCGTAGTTGTGCTTCTGACACCCTAGCATTTCTCACAGGGGGGGTAGCTTCGCTTTGGCTCGGTCGTGCCCTCTTTGAAAATAAAAATATAATACTTGGACAAGTCCCTTTATAATTAATGGAAGTTCGAATTAATATTTTAAAATTAGCTTTTGGGTTTTTAGAAATCGGATATTACCTTTGGCTGCTTCCCTTATGTGACTAACCTTAATGAGGTTTTAGAAAGAATACATTGTTGTTTTACGTATTGGAAGATTCGCAAATGAAAATATTATTTATAGGTACTTACCTGTTTAAAGATTTAAAACCAAATTTCTAAGAATTCATTATTTCTACCATGAATTTTAGCTGACCATAAATGACTGAACATTTTCAAATATCAAAATTAATTTATTATTCTTAATTATCTCTTTATGTGTTTAACCAGGGATAGATTTAATTTTAGAAGTAGGAATGGAGAACGGTTAGTATTTGCTTCATTCCGACTCATAGCCAGAGCCCCTCCCTCCAACACGTAACGAAAGTTTAAATTATCTTATTGGCTCACTTAAAACTACGTTTTGATGACGTTGCTGACGGGGACGGCGAAAAAATACGTAATTCCTTTTTACCTCTGTCGCTATGACCCGCCTCTTCTTTATTCCCCCGTCCCGTGGAAGGGGGTCCGGGACTTTGACGCGCGCCCACATTGCTTTGTTCTCTATTCTACTTCTAAAATTAAATCTATCCTGGTCTGAACGCTATCAAAACGTCACGTTAGTCGGAAATAAAACTCAACAATCCCTTAGCAAGATGAATTTTGATTGTTATTTAAATTATGCGGTCAATTCGTGTAAATTGAAAATCGAAGTAATTCACGTTTTTAAAGAAAATCCTTTTATTTTCGATAAGAAATATAATTAGAAAATTTTACTAGTCTTTTTGGACCGTATGGGATTCGTTTCCTAATCTCTTCAATCTGATTTGAATTAAGAAATCAATTATTTAAATTGATTAA
>JAEQBA010001719.1:0-26407 GCA_019434445.1 Phalangium opilio
TGCAAACTAGTAGACCTCTCCAAACCAGAATGAAAAAAAATTCCTCCCCTCTCCTAGGCGTAGCCTATACAATTACCGAATGAAAGTAGAGGCCTGCTCGAAAGTCTATCTCGGTTTGGGAATGAAAATTTCTTTTTTTAACCCGGTCATTCTCATTCGTGATTTCTGAATGTGGTCAGGACCGAAAAACAAAATCATTCCTTTCGCAACTTTTGTCGGTAGATGGCAGCTCAGTGATTACGGTTGTACTCTGAAATTGTATTAGAGGTAGTTGGAAGTCTTATCTCATCCTTAAACGACAGTGCATACCTATACTGGTTGCCCGTATATCTCTCGCTGATGATTAGAGAAGAGATTGGGAAAAGTAGGCTTTCATGCGCAGACTTTTAAAGATGAAATGAGCAGTGTGAAGAGATTTTTTTGGGGGTCTTATATCAAGTTCCATTGTAAGCCTCGAGGAACATTGATTTTTAGTCATATATTAATCATTAATAATCTGGGTTTCCTAGGGGGTGGGGGTTTGCTGATGGGGTATTTTTGTCTTTAAGGCCTTAATAAATTTTAATCAGGGGATGCCTTTCTCGAAGGGCCGGTCACTCAATGTAATCGGTGTACACGGCTGTACCTTTGACTAAATGAAGCGATTACGCGTAATCTTTAAAAGCGTTGCCCTTGACAGTGCTAAAATAATTACACGTAATCCGTAATCAGTGTACAGGGAATACGACAGTGATTAGCCCTTCGGTCTTTCTTTTGTACTCCGGGTGTAAGCAGTTACTAATTTAACAGTTGGTACTTCTATGATATGGAAATATTATGGAGTAAAACGAATCGAAAATTAAATACCAAAAATGCCGAGATGAAAGGCACGAGTGTGCAGGTGATAGAATTGTCTGTTATTACATTTATCATTCCACGCTCGAGTGTTTTCTTTTCTTTTAAACCAGAACCAGAACATTGCAATTATCATTTTTCGCTACAACGGCCTGTTTTTTTAACGAGCCATGGACAAAGAATGCGCGAGAGGAAATAAGTTTTCACGCTATAGGATAGACAACTCCCTATTTCTGCTGACTGATTATTATTTTCAGGATTTAAAATCTCGAGCTTTAAATCCTGAAAATGAGTATTGCTTTCGTCTCTTGTAAGCACGTACAGAGCTACGCTACATAGAAACCTAAGTTTGAGCATGCGGACAAGCGAAGCTGAACCAAGGTATAAACAGAATGACCTGTCGCCGTAGATAGGGAGTTGACTATCCGATTCCTATAGCGTGAAAACCATTTTTCGCACGCGCGTTCTTTATCCATGTACCGAACGGTCTGACATCAGAAACCTGCAAGCAAGTTTGAGATTATAGTAATCGCCGTAAGCAATTGGAATTAATTGATATAGTCTTTATTTGCTCTAAAGTGGCATATGGCGCCCTTAACACTGTAAAAGACATTGTACCATGAACCTCAACACACAATTAAGCTATTCATATTCTATTCAATCATTGTTTTACATATGGCTGTTTTTCTTATCGGTTTATTTTTCTTTGGTTTTGAATACTTAATTTGTTTTCCAAAAAAAAGAGAGAAAATAATATACAAAGTGCAGAACATTTTATAATAACTATATACAGGGTGCTTCAAAAAGGGTGGTAGGACTGAAGTACAGTGGGCTTATTTAATTAACGGATTAAATACTGCAATCATAACTTGTTTAGGGTGTCTCTTGTTCAAAATGTCAAAGAACTTTAGTCGATTTCGACTCGAAATTGCCCATAAAATCCACTGTATGTCGGTCTTACCACATTTTTCGGAACACCCTGCATCCGTCTTATTTGTTGATGCAGTTAATTTAACTTTTAAGATATATATGACATTGCGCACAATGCCCTGCCTTTGTCTGCGCTAAATTGTTTTGTATAAGACCAGTACTCCTCAATATTACTTAATAATACGTGGTGTTGTTCTTCCTACAAATGTTGGATTATTGGTTTTTGGTATTAAAAAGGAGAGTGCTCTGGTTTACAATTGATTTTAGAGGTAACCCGAGTATAAAAGACATTATTTGAACGTTTTCAAGACGACTTAAAACCGGTTTTTAAGGCCAAGGAGAGGGCTAGAAAGTATGAGCGATAGTGTTGAGTGTGCCAGTGACGGTGTGGGTTTTCGGCGGTTTTGAAATTTTCCACGTCAAGTCACCTCTTTCACCTTCCCAGGCTTCTCCATGAACGTTGCTATTTAGTTAATGATGATAACATCGAAAAACCGGTCGAGGGAAGCTTTGGCGTTATTTTTCATACCAAACCCTTCCCTTTACCAGGGAGGAGAGTGGTGAGCCTGCCTTTTCAAAAGGTTAAAGATCTTTAGGCTACACTTATTGGTTATTAAAGGGTTGGGATATTTCATGGTTTAGCAAAAAATAAAAAAAAATAAAAATAAATAAAAATAAAAACTTTTTTTTATTCTATTAGTTGAAATTATAAAAGCTTTTGGTGACATTTCATATTTGAAGAGGTTAATTTCACTATACATTTCATTTTATTGCGCATTTTAATTTTTTTATTACAAATTTTTAATTTAGCGCGAAGTAATTTTACTATGTTTTTGAAAGTAGTGTTTTTTGAAAAACATCACTGACTTTCAAAATGGCGAATCAAAGTCAGGCATCGTTTTATTCCTTATTTCCTTTAAGTAGACCTACAGATACCTATTCATATCTATCTTCCATAGTATTTAAGGGCTTGGAACTTCAAAATTGTGTTTTATTAGGTAGCTACGCCATATCCATGATTGCAAAAGTTAAAAAAAATGTTTTGCAAGCACCATGAATTTTATTTCTTAATAACATGAATATTTTCGGGAATAATTATAGGAAAGGTTAAGGAGTAACTCGTTTTAAATGTTTGTAACTTTCAAGGACAAAAGTACCAACTGGTTTTAGCTTATTAGTCATAAAAGTTTATTAAGGTTACAAATATAAATTGTGTTAGCCGAGTTTAACCATGTTTTCTATTGTAAAGTTACGCGAGATATACTCATAGGAGGCGGTATTACGACACTTCACGTTCCACAAAGGGGGCGATAATTCTACCTTGTTTGATAAAAATTCTCAGATGATTATGACTTGCAAGGCAAACGGTAAAAAGTAATGTTTATAGGCAACATCATGAATGAGTTCACGTTATCACGAATTTTCCGAGATTCGGGATATATTCAGTAAGCTTATAAGAATAATGTGTGCTAAATTGGTTTTCAAGGACCAAAGTCCCAAGTGGTTTTATTTTTATAAGTCATAAAATCAAATTGAGGTTACAAATATAAATTTTGTTAGCCGAGTTTAACCGCGTTTCGTAATGTAAAGTTACGCGAGAACGGATTGTTTCAGATCCAGTAGAAAAGCTCCTGAGTGGACGTCACCGATGATCAACTGATTGAAGTAAGGTAATAACTTCGGCCTACACATTCTTTCCAGATGAATGTGCAACAATACATAGGAATATAATTTTGTGTAAAGCTTGACGTGGCGGCGTCATTCTTTAAACTATAATTATATTCCGAGTATATAAATGCGCTAGGCTTAGAATAGCCTTTAAACGAATTGGAAGAATCCCATCAGATGGTGATTCCAGAACCAGTTCATGATGAGGAAACTGCAAAAAGAAAAACTAAAAACGACTAATTAAGTCTTAAGCTGGACGTGGCAGCGTCCTTCTTAAAACTAAATTTAGTCGGCATTAGAAGCAAATTTTGAGCTTTAGATGCAATATTCGAAGTGAATGTTTAGACGCCAACTGAAAAGAGAAAAACTCTAGCCTATTGTTTCCACGTCCACCCAAGAGGTACAATAGAATGGAGTCATTTACTCATAAGAACTACGTGGCGGCGTAATTCTTATAAATAAATTGACTCGATGTAGGACGCGTTTTTATTTGGAGGAAGTGTACTCCGAGGGGTTTCGCCAGTAGCCCTAATCCCCTCTTAACGCCAACCTATGGCTCGATGACAGAGCCCTGGTAAGAAGAAAAAAAAAACAAGATAAAGGTTATTCGTTGAAATGCACTTACAATGGGGGAAGCGGAAACTCACCTCTGGCTCATCTACTTCTTTAGCTCGCTCAAGGCTTTCACATTTAGCAAAGTTGCCATGGTTTTTGGGTTATGGCCGGAGCGCTGGTAACGCGTTAACGTTTTCGCCCGCTCCGCAGCAACGCTCATTAGGGTAGTTGAGACTGAGCATGCCAAGTACTTTCTGGCGAGTTTGGCATGGCGGTTGCCTTGGCCCTCCAAATGTCCAGGGGAGCCATGTTACTTTTTTATCTACTTTTTGGGGTAGGGCTTCCTTTAAATAAAGGCTGACCTCCCCAGAAGGCGATGCTGGCAATGTCTTTGACCCACCGGGTGGAGCTAGGGAGGGGAACATGGAGTCTCCAGCTTCGGCTTCCGGCTCATTTTCTGTTTCGTCCTCGTCTTCCATGTCTTTTATTTTTTTTTTGGACTATTTGCAACACCTCATCGAAACTTGGAACGCAAAACGCTGGATATTTTTCGATCCATTCTGGAGTAACAAACTGACCTGTAAAGAGATAAATGCATACATTATAATTTAAATAACTGTGTAATAGAATTCGCCTCCGGGAGAGGATATCAATAAGGCAAGAGACAGAGGGTTAGCCTAAGATACTTCAAAGAAAGAAAATTTTACCTGTGAACATGTATCTTTTCTGGCGTGGGTCCAAAAACGAAGCCAATATATAATTTTCATCCTTTATGACACTAGCGAACGTGTCAGTAAAATCTTTTTTGAGATTTTCTTTAAAGTCTTTCTGATTTGGACGAACGCCCCGACTAGTAGGCCCAGAGTCTTCGCCGCCACTGGCTCGAAAGATTCGAATTCTTTGGCCGCTACTTGGATAGGTCTATACAACTCCAAAAACTCCATAATGACGTCCATGTCATTCGAGCTTTTATCTGCACAATCTAAGTTTTCCAGAGTCGAATGAAGAGTCTCCTCTCTTTCCTCTTCATACTTTAATAAATATAAGAAAAGTAAGGTCATTTTTGATATTGACACTGCCTTTATTCATTGAGAATGATCAAACTGACGATCTCAGTTGAGTTAAAGTGAAGTGGAAAATCAAGTGATTTTTTTATCGATTCTTCTAAGTATAAGACCAGTCTGCATAGTGAAACATTCAGGAAATATCTCCGAATGATTTTGAAATTCAAATTAGGTTTAGATTTTAAGGATAATTTGAGATATGGCCCTCCAATCAATCTCAAAACTCCCTGCGTTTTGTTAACAAAAAAGGAATCGAAGAAAAATTACTTGATTTTCCACTTCACCCTCCCTTTAATGGAGCTATAGGGAAAAGCACTAGATTTTGAAAGCTATTGTTTTTAATAATTTAACCCTCCTAAAGTGGTATGTCTGAAGAAATATGAATTTATAGTACCTTAAGCAGAGATCCAATTCCTTCCATTACTGATTGGAATCTCGTAAAATTCCTTCCGAAGAAATTTTTTTCGACAAAGTCGGCGAATTTTTCACGGTGGAAATCCATTTTTCGACTTTTCCAAAAATACTGGTCGCGTCCGGGGACACTTCCAGTTGACGTAGGAAAACCATATAGAGAGCATTGGCAATGCATGTTAAGCTCTTCCATGGTGATTGCATCGAAAACCCTTCTTCTGCTTCATCTGTAATTATGTCCAGCGTCTTGAAACCTACAGGAAATTAAAAATGTTTGTTTCAACTTCCAAGGGTTGTCACGTGGTTCAAATTTAATTACCATTTTCGGTCAGTGAGCCTGGCAAAACCCACGACGTAGCGTTATTGTAGTCGGAGAGAACCTTTGGCGCGTCCATCATGAGAACCGAAACACACCTGCGATACACGAAAAATTTATAATAAATAGTTTGCTGGGAACCAAACCAAATATGGGGATAATTTTAAAGTACATACTTCTGAGGTTTCTATTCCGCTTTCGTCCAGGGCTCCCTTAATCTTCAGAAAATTAGCTTCGGATGAGAGTGCCATGATCTGAACAAAACCTACAGGAATTGCGCGGTGATGGTGAAATTTTTCGTCAATGAAGTTGACGTAAACCTCGACAATTTCACCCCAACGAATTAACACGAGGTGTTTTTCCTCCTTAGTCGACTAGAATTAAAAATATTTAATTATATTCATAAAAAATATTTTATATAAATTTTGTTTTAACTAACACAAAACATTGTAGGTTTTTTCTTTTCAAGTAGATTTTTCATCCCGGCCAAAAGTTCCATCGAAGATGGTACAGTGACTTGGGGTCCACCCCTCGCCACCACTTCTTGGAATCCTTCTTGGTCGAGCATTGAAAATGCAACTCCGTCCTTGGCCACCATAGCCATTAGGGCAACCTCGAAGTTTTTTTGTTGCATGGAGTCGTGTCTGAATTTCACTACCTTCATCGAAGGTGCCAACAACTCTTCGTCGGACCTCTTTGGCTGCCTGACCCTCAGAATCCCTCCATGGGTTTTCTTTTGGAATAGAGAAATCAGATATAATCAAGAAAATGATAAAATGTATGGAAATCTATTATTGTTAAAGGATAATTGCATACCTGAACGTGTCGCTCCAGGTTTCCAGCACAACTTTGCTGGATTTTTGTCAGTTTTGAACATTTGTCCCATTTACATTGGACCACTATATGCTTGGTGACAGCACCAGTGTCATTCGTGACATGACCGCGATATTCGAAATGGTCCTGAATGTTGCGGACTCCAATGCCCCTCTCTTTAAATTTCAAAGCGAAAGCTTTAACTAACACTCTGGGTATAGATTGGACGCAAGTCCCCTCGTCCTCGTCCTCCGAAGCATTATTGGCACTGGACAAAGGGGTCTGCGTTCCAGCGCTAGAAATGGGTGACGAGCTCGTCCCTGGTCCAGATTCCGAAGAATCCGAAGAAATATCGTGGAATCTGTTCATACTAGTACCCAAATAAGCATTTTGCTTTAGAAAAGCTTAGTAACAATTGATGGACTTATAGTAGACCCCAAAATCCTTTAGTATCTCAAACTTTTTAAAATATATGTTTTTACCTCATATTCTTTAAGCTATTCGTTCAAAATCATCATGGATATTGCAAAAGCAAAAGCCCTTAAAGGGAGGGTGAAAGGAAAGTCCAGTGATTCTTTATCAATTCGTAAAATAATGAAAGATCCATGAAATAATTCCGAATTGATTTAAAATTCAAATTAGTTTGAGAATTCATGGAAAATTTTAATTTTGCGCCTCCGACCAATCGCCCTGCTTTATTGTTGACATAATTCACTTAACACGAATTGTTACATCGCGCGCAATTCTTATCAAATCTGGTGCTAAACCAGGGGAATTTTGTTATCAAGTCAGGACGAGCAAATTTCAAATTATCCATCGAATCTCAAACTATTTTGAATTTTAAAATAATTCCTAACTATTTCATGGATGTTTCCCTATTCAGATTGGTCTTATAATAGCACAGTAATTGGTAAAAATCACTTAATTATCCGTTTCACCCTCCCTTTAAAGAAATTTCATAACATCTTGAGGGTAGATAATCTTTGGTTTTCGCGTATTTTGGGTCAAATAAATCATACTCTAAAGTCCGATGCCCACTGAATAGTTTTCACGCTTTTCCGCTAATGCGCCCATATATTTATTTAGACAAAGCTTATATTATTATTTTATTATTTCAATGGACGCACGAGCGTGAGGCGCGTGAAAATTAGTCAATGTGCATCCGGCAGTACCTATCCCGGGCCCCTCGTATATCGCGTACATTGTATCAAAAATTTAAGGAAGGTTAAATAAATAATACGGAATATAGTCTATGGGATAGCTACTAGAGAATTTGCAAAACATCCTGAAAGTGGATAGCCCCTCGTATATCGCGTAGATAAAGCTAAATAAATAATATGGAATATAGTCTAGGAGATAGCTACTAAATAATTTTCAAAAGACCCTGAAAGTGGATAGCCCCTCGTATATGGCGTATGTTGGATCGAACATTTAAGGTTAAATAAATTATACGGAATATAGTCAAGGGGATAACCACTTAAGAAATTCAAAACCAATTCAATCTTTACTTATGGTTTCTTTTTTACCTAAGTAATTCTAATTAATTAGTTTGATAAATAAATACATAATTTCTAATTGAATTTAATTATATTCTATGTCTAATTGCTAATTGGCTAATTAATTAGTTCACAAATATTTATCTAATTGCTAATTCTAATTCAATTAGTCGTCAGCTAATTATCACAGCTCTGATCTAGGTGATAATGAATGAATTTCCAAAATATATTGAAAGTGGATAGCCCCTCGTACATGGCGTATATTGGATCAAAAATTTAAGGTTAAATAAATTATACGTAATATAGTCAAGGGGATAACCACTTAAAAAATTCAAAACCATATTTGAAAGTATGTAATTGAATAAAAAATACGGAAATGAGCTTACCTTCTAATCTGGTGGTCCAAAAAGAGGCGTTTGCGCGCTTTCGAAAAAGTTCAAGTTTAAACCGAGTTCACGCCAAAAAAAAAGTTCGATTTAAAAAAAACTTGAAAATTTACCAAGACCGAGTTCACACAGTTTCGCAAAAAAGTTCAAGTTAAAAAACTTAAAAATTAACCGAATCAATGCACGCACTTTCGCAAAAAGTTAAAGTTTTAAAAATGTTAAAAAACACGCAACTTAAAACGAATTCAAGTTTAACTCGAATTTTAGCTTTTAAAAAAGCTGTTTGGAAACAGTACTAGGACTGTCTTAATAAAACTGCGAAGATTTAAAAAGGCTTTGAAAGGGTACTAGTCTCGGAGGAGAAGTCGCAAGTGTGGAAAAACGTATAAAATAAAACTCTTGTGCATTTATTTATATTGTATTTAAAATCATTGTATATTGCGTTTGTCACCTTGTATAGATTTAAGCCTACAAAATATATTAACCTTTGAACCTAAAATAAATAAAATCACCCAAAAAGCGAGGGCTAGGTTCTAAGGATTAAGGGGTTAAAGAAGAGCTCTTTTGGAATCAAGAAATCCTTTCAAAAAGAGTTCACGGTGGCTCCAATGAACCTGCCACCTGGGAGAGGCGTTCCCAAATAATTGAGGAGCGTCAACCTCTGACAAAGATGGTCAGAGGGTTAAAAAAAGAGAAAATAATCAGAACGATTTCGAACTACGAGAAGATAGGACGCGGGTAAAGAACCTAGCCCCGAAATAGTGGGAAAAATATCTAAAATACGTTTTCAATCCTATAACTAAATAAGGAACCTTAAAAAATACTTAGACAATAATTTCACGTGAGCAGTTTATAATTGTTTCAGTCCGATTATAAACTGAAAAATTAGCTCTCCCAAAAAACAATTATCCGGAAGATAAGTTCCCAAATTAAAAGCGCTAAGGAAAGTTATCCCAAACGCAGGAGCCTTCTTCACGGTCATAGAAGCTTTACTTCATGGTGACGAGAAACCCGAGGATTAACCGTCTTTAAATAATAAAAACGTACGTGAAATTAATTAATTTAAACAAAAAAAATAAATAAATAAAATGTCGAAAGTGAATGATCCAAACGCGGCGGCGGCAAATAACACCATCGCGGCGGCTAGTGGAAATAAAGACTTAAAACTAGCAAAAGCTAGTCGGAAAAGCGCGCGGGCGGCGGCCACAAGAAAAGTTAATCTAATCAAAGATTTAATTAAACATTCCAATACAACCGTGGAAGAATATGAAGACAGCTTAGTAATATTAGCTGAAAAAGAGGACGATTTAATCAAAATCGACGCACGTGTTGAAGCGCTCATCGAAGACGAGGATGAGATGGAAAAGGAGACCGAAGCGGCCATACTATGCCGAGAGGAGATTTCTGATATCCGAACAAAAACGCTCCGGATAATCCAGAAAGCGAAAAATGCCCTCCAAAGCCAAGGAGCATCCAACTATTCTGGGTCTACAGTCAACGCTCCGACGCAAGGTCTACAGACCATCACGCCGCAAAATCAGCAACCGAACACGGCATCAAGTGGACTACCAACATTGCCACCAGGAAATTCGAACCTGCAAACGCCGGCAATCTTGCCTTCGCCTCAAGCAACCTTGACTTCAGCTCAACCAAACGCTGGAGTTTCAACTGTCAATCCAACAAGCCTCAACGGATCGGAAATGAGACTAACTTCATACACCGTCCCGATATTTCGGGGAGACCATTCAAAGTGGAATTCCTTTTGGTCTCGATTTAAGTCGACCGTAGAAGCCAACAATCGTCTTACTAAGGTAGAAAAGTTTATATACTTGAACTCTGTTTTGGCAGGGGAAGCTTCATATTGATGGACTAACCGAGTGCGATGATTCGTACGACATAGCTGTAGATTTACTTAAGGAAAGATTTGAAAGAAATGATTACGCAATCCATATGCATATGAATAAGCTTAGGGAACTTCAGCCCGTAACTAGCTCTAATGACGTAGATGGACTTAGATCCATGTTAAATACTTGTCAGAAAAATCTACGTTGCTTACAAGCTCTTAACGTAAACATAGCCACGCACGTATCATTTCTTTGTCCCACATTGTTAGAGTGTATTCCAGATGACATAAGAACCGCATTTTGTGTAAAAAAGGGTTATGTGGGTAATCAGGAAAGTTTAGACGCCGATGAAATAATCGCGTTCTTAAAAGAAGAAACTGTTAGTAGGGAGATGGCTCGCTTGCTTGGCGCTAGAAAAAATACCTCGGAAAAAACCGAGCATTGCAGAAAAATGGAAAACAATAAGAAATTTGAAAATAATTTTCAAGAAAAAAATAGGAACGGGGAAGGTCTATAACTAGGTATCAACCCTCCGCTTCCGCGCTTAGCGTTGGAGCTAAGAAAAATAAAAATGAACAATTTGTAGGAAGCCTATACTGTGTATTCTGTCAAAATGACACACACAAGACCGGAAATTGCACAAATCATACATTAGCAGAGAAAAAGGTGCTAATTAGGGATAGCGGTCGTTGTTCTAAATGCCAGTCCCACCAATCTAGCGAGTGCTGGGCAGTATTCAGAAACTGCAGGGCATGTAATGAAAAACATAATTACGCAATCTGTGAGAAAAACCCCGCAAACGCCGAAAAAACGGCAGTAGATAATCAGAGCTGACCGATGGTCACCGCCGTAGTCCCCCTATAAAAATTGGGAAATACGGTTTTTCTACAAACAGCTATGGCTGTAGTTAGAGATTCCAAAAATCCACAGCTAAATGTTTATTAGATGGGGTAGTCAAATTACATTTGTTAAAGAGGAATTTTCAAGAAAATTAAATTTGCCAGTTGTGGGGTACATAGACGTAGATGTATACCATTTTGGAGAGGAGGAACCTACTCAAAAAAGAGCTAGGAGGGTAGTCTTAACAATAGAAAACAGGGAAAATCCAGAAAAAAGCCTAAAAATAATAGCTTTAGAAACCCCATTTGTTTGCTACGCCTGCACCGACTCCGTTAATAATAACCAAATTAAGGGTATAATGAAATCAAAAAACCTACAATTAGCGGATGAACCTAACAATTCTAAACAAAACAATGATTTAGTAAGGTTTAAAATTCCAAAAAATGGGGTTAACAATTAGAATCCAAACAAATTAAAAATGACATCGATTTATTAATTGGTGCTGACTACTATTGGGAACTGGTAACTGGAAAAATAGAAAGATTCGGGCCATCCTTAGTCGCCACAGAAACGACCTTGGGTTGGTGCATTTAAGGGCGGGAAAACTATGAAAACCTAACTTGCAATTCAGTCACTACCATGTCAATAATATTAAAACGTTTAAATAAAACCCTTAGCAAGTTTGGAGTTTGGAAGGATTAGGGATAGATAAAAAAGAAATAGAAGAAAATAGCAAGGATAGAACTATCACCACGTTCTTTGATGACGTCAGTCATAACAGGGAAAGGTACAGGGTAAAATTCCCCTGGAATACCAGTAAAGACATACTACCCGATAACAAAGGGGCCGCGGAAAAAAGAATGAGAACCCTAGTTAATAGATTCGAAAAAGATCCAAAATATTACGAGGAATATAAGAAAGTCATAAATGACCAGCTAGAAAAAGGAATAGCCGAAATTGTGCCCTAGAGCAGCTAGAAAACAAACCACCTGGCACTTATTATATTCCACATCAAGGGGTCATAAGAGATAACGCCGTTACTACAAAACTTCGCTTAGTGTTTGACGCATCCTCCCACGCGTACGGCGCCCCATCCTTAAACCACTGCTTGTCTCCAGGTCCCAATCTAAACTCTGATCTATTATTGCTTCTACTTCGATTTCGAAACAATAAAATCGCCGTAGTATCTGACATAGAGGGAGCCTTTTTACAAATAGCTTTAGACGAACCAGACAAAGATTCTGTTAGGTTCTTATGGGTAAAGGAAAAGGATGGGAAACTAATTAAAGATGAGTTTGTAACCCTACGAATGACCCGCGTGCCGTTTGGCGTGACATCTAGTCCGTTTCTGTTGTCTTGCACCATAAAATATCACGCGCAAGAGTCAAGGGACGTTGACGAAAATGTCAGAGAATAGATTAACAAATATCTCTACGTAGACGATCTTATGACAGGGGATGACAATGTAGAAATAGCATTAAAAAACTCAGTACTTAGCTCCGCCCTAATGAAAGAAGCGGGAATGAAGTTTCGTAAATGGAGAACAAACTCTCAAGATCTTAGAGAAATGTGGGAAACCCAAAATTGGGACGATGGAAGCCATATGTTCGAACAGGTGAGCACGGAAGACTTAACGGTATTAGGTGTAAAATGGAATACAAACAATGATTCCTTCTCCATTGACGTTTCCAGTTTGACAAACATGTTAGATACGGAAAAAATAACAAAACGTAAGATGTTAAGCCACGTGTCTCAGATTTTCGACCCAATGGGATTTATACCACCCTTTACTATTCGGGCAAAACTATTTTTCCAAAACCTATGGGAAAGTAAGGTAGATTGGGATAGTGATTTACCCCCTGAATTAAAAGACCCATTTCTGGCCTGGTGTCAAGAGATACCAAAATTGGATAACCTTGAAATAAAAAGGCATTATTTTTACAATGGATCCCAAGAAGAGATTAAAGAAAAGGAGTTGCACGTGTTTTGCGATGCAAGCAAAAAAGCGTATGGGGCAGTAGCCTACGTTAGGTTTAAAACTATTAACAATGACGTAGGTGTATCTTTCGTGGCAGCAAAAACTAGGGTCACGCCCATTAAGGAAGAAGCAATGACCATTCCTAGATTAGAATTAATGGCGTGCCTGTAAGGCGCGCGTCTAGGCAACTATGTTAAAGAAGCATTTAACGACCCTTCAATAGAACATACTATTGGACGGATTCAAACGTAGCCTTAGGTTGGGTGAAAAGCGACCCCCATAACTGGAAACAATTCATTAGTAACCGAACCATAGAGATCAGAAATCTAACCAAAACACAAAATTGGGCCCATTGTCTAGGCAGCGAAAATCCCGCTGACCTCCCCTCTAGAGGTATTCACGTTGAAAAATTGATTAACAATGAATTGTGGTGGTACGGGTCCCCTTGGTTAAGACTATCAAAAGAAAACTGGCCAAAAGGTGAATGTAATTAGGTTAGCCATGAATCTGTAGAAATAGAAAGGCGTCACTTGACACTATCAGTGACTGCCACAGAAACAGGCAACTTATATAACATAATAGACCTAAATAAGTACTATTCAGTAAAGAAAGCATTTAGAATCACCTCTTATGTTTTAAGATTCATTAAAAACATTAGAAAAGACGCCCCAAAAATAGTAGGACCTATTAGCGCTGTAGAAATAGAACATGCGGAAACTATATGGGTGAAGGCATCTCAAGATTCAGAATTTTCAACAGAATTAAAAGCCCTCAAAAGGGGGGAAAACGTTAGCAATAGCTCAAAAATAGCATCGCTAAAAGCGTTTTTGAACAACACTGGTGTTATTTGTGCAGGCGGTAGATTAGAAGAAGCTTCGCTATCATATCAGGAAAAACATCCAATAATTTTAGCGAAGTCTTCAAGATTATCAAAATCGTTAGTTATAAGAAGCCACTTAGAAATTGGACACGGAGGGATTAACGATACCTTTACCCAGCTAAGGGAGAGGTATTGGATCCCCAGTGGCAGGCAAATAGCTCGCATTGTTGTTAAGAACTGCAGCACGTGCAAGAAAATAAGCGCGAAGCTGGGAAACGCCCCTACCGCCACCCTTCCTAGAGATAGAATGGAAGAATCGCCACCATTTTCTATAATAGGCCTGGATTTCGCTGGACCTATTCTAGTTAAAAATCACAATACAAACTCAATGAAAAAATCATATATTTGCTTAGCAACGTGTGCTGTAACAAGAGCAGTGCACCTTGAGCTTGTTCCATCCCTATCAACAGATGAGTTCTTGTTAGCATTTAGAAGAATAATTGCTAGAAGGGGTGTGCCAACAATTATATACTCAGATAACGCAAAAACGTTTAAAAAAGCAAATACGGATCTTAAGCGCATCTGGCAAAACTTAGACACTCAAAAATTTGAGGAATTTTTCGCGATTAGAGGAATAGAATGGAAGTTCATAGTGGAAAGGGCAGCGTGGTACGGGGGATGGTGGGAACGATTAGTTCGTTCAGTAAAAATTTCGTTAAAAAAAACCCTTGGCCACGCCTCCCTGACCCACACCGAACTTGAAACCACTCCTAGAAACTGAGGGAATTATAAATTCTAGGCCCTTAACTTATGTGTTTAACAATCAAAACGAGCCTAATCCGTTATCACCATCGGAATTCCTAATTGGTCGTAGAGTAACTTCTCTACCTCCAATGAGTTTTAAAAAAGAAAAAATACCATTGTCGCGAATCGAACTTGTCAAAAGATTAAAATATCGCGAAATTATAATCCAAAAAATATGGATTCGATGGCGCCTAGAGTATCTTAGAGAACTCAGGTCAGCTCATCATTTAAAAAATGTAAAACAAAAAAGTGAATTTAAAATAAACGATGCAGTATTAACACATGACGACAAACTTCCACGACACATGTGGAGTTTGGGTGTAATATTAGAAGTGATACACGGAAGAGACAACCTCATTAGGTCGTGCGTTGTAAAAACAAAAAACGGTACCAAATTAAGACGCTCAATACAACATCTGTGTAATCTTAAACTAAATGACGCGTAAATAACTATAGGTAAAACTGTACAGTTTCACCGCGGGGAGTGTGGAAAAACGTATAATTTACGGTCAAAATTTGAACTCTAGTGCATTTATTATTTGTATTTAAAATCATTGTATATCGCGTTTGTCACCTTGTATATATTTAAGCCTACAAAAGTGTATTAACCTTTAAACCTAAAATAAATAAAATAACCCAAAAAGCGAGGGCTAGGTTCTATGGATTAAGGGATTAAAGAAGAACTCCTTTGAAATCAAGAAATCCTTTCAAAAAGAGTTCACGGTGGCTCCAATGAACCTGCCACCTGGGAGAGGCGTTCCCAAATAATTGAGGAGTGTCAACCTTTGACAATGATGGTCAGAGGGTTAAAAAAGAGAAAATAATCAGAACGATTTCGAACTACGAAAAGATAGGACGCGGGTAAAGAACCTAGCCCCGAAATAGTGGGAAAAATATCTAAATTTCGTTTTCAATCCTTTAACTAAATAAGGAATCTTAAACTTAAAAAATACTTAGACAATAATTTCACGTGAGCAGTTTATAATTGTTTCAGTCCTATTATAAACTGAAAGATTAGCTCTCCCAAAAAACAATTAACCGGAAGATTAGTTCCCAAATTAAAAGCGCTAAGGAAAATTATCACAAACGCAGGAGCCTTCTTCACGGTCATGAAAGCTTTTCTTCAGGTCCAAATCAGTCGTGCTTTTCATGGGTCTCTTCCAAGTGACCTGTTCAAATAAGCGATGCACCTCGACATCCAGATAATCAAACGCATGAGTTTCGAATAACGGTTCCATGCTGTAATAGAACATTCCTCAAGTTCATTAATAATTTTACGATAAAATTCACACCTACATCAGTTGAGCGATCTCGTGCACGATGGGGCTGCTTTTCATCCAAGAGGTGTTGTACATGACATGTAAGTAGTCGAAGGCAAGTTCCTGTTGCGAAAAATAAAGTCCTCCATTGCTCAGAAAGAATTCTTTATTCTCATAATCAGATAGCAGGAATTGTCCCAAGAACCAAATCAGAAAAGTGTCTCTCAAGATCAGAGCCTTTTCTCCAGAAAGTAGAGGAATATATCCATCAAGAGTTAGATAATCCACAGGGTTGGTGAAAATATTGTCCTTGTCGAGTTTGTCTAGCCATCCTTTAACAATTGGGTCTTGCGTTGCCTACATATACGCAAAAATGGTGTTAGAAGAATGATAAGTGGATCATATTACAGCTCCCTATAAGTACTGGACGTTGGTAATGCTTTTGTAAACAGCGTTTTCATCCAAGACATTCAATCCCGCCATCTATAGCTCAGTTTTACAAGTATAGTTTGCCCATTAACCCGGATCTGGAGTTACGTTAAGCTACGGAAGTTCCGGTTGATGGTAATGGCTGTCAGACCGCCGTTAGTATCATGATTGGTAAGAAGCTTGTCATCGCGTTAAAACTTTGATTTAGTATGACTTATGTTTCTTTGCTAATTAGGAAAAACACCTAGAATCAATGTCACTAATTACAATCGTCGCATGCCCAAATGAAAGACACATCTAGTGGGGTGGCGTAGCGGTTAGCGCTTTCACCTCGCAGCAAGAGGATCCCGGGTTCAATCCCGGACTGTGGCACCGGGTGAAAATCTGGGAACAAATCCTTCTGCGTAGAGTTTGCAAGTTCTCTCCCCACTTGTTAAAAGGAGTTCTCCTCCGCGGTCTAACCCGGTTTCTCCTTTCCATCAAACCTTGCAGAGGTTAACGGTAATTGTTAGTATAGGGCACTGTCGGTTAACTGTGGCATAGGGCTAGCCACCACCCCTCTATGCATTGTAAAGGGACCCACCTGTAAACAAGCCAAAGGCTTAGTGTGAAAAACCCTTCATAGGCAAAGCTTAGATTATTATTATTATTATTATTATTATTAATACAGACGTGAGGACTTGGAAATCAGAACTGAGTGTGTCTGGATAGAAGTCGCTATGAGGAAAAGGTCCAATGTTCTAATAGGGAATTATTACTTTGCGCCAACAATTCCAAGCCAGGAATACGATACATATTTAACAGCCTTATATGCCAAATTGGATACCTACGATGGAAATATCATCATTATTGGAGACTTCAACCTCCCGGGCGTAGATTGGAATCTCTTAAGCGCCAACAGTTGCAACTCGATGGTTCGACCGAAAGCGCTAAGTTTCCTAGATTTTGTTAGCGCACTAAATCTCTCGCAGATAAACACTCAAAAATTCAAAAGGAAACATATTCGACCTCACCTTAACAAACAAAAATAACTTAACAGTGGAAGAGGACTTGATAAACTTACTTGCCCGTAGACACTTTTCATCCTCCCTTAGCGATATCTATCACCTTATTCGAGGCATTGCATACGATTGTTGGATCTCAGGACCAAAGGCCATTAAACTTTTACAAGCAACTTTATGAATTGTTCAGAAAACGCATCTGGACAGACGTTACCAATTGTCACGACGTGAATACTGCAGCAGCGCTCCTACAGGATCACGTGGTTACTACTATAGAACGCTGCGTCCCTGTAGGAGGGAGAAAAAGTCAGAATTTCCCATTTTGGTACTCTAAGGAATTAAAAATAATACTTAGAAGAAAACACTATTACCATAGAAAGTATAAAAGACATAAAAAACCAGAAGATATTGAAAAATATAGGCATCTTCGTAAAGAAGGTCATAAATTGCTACGGAATGACAAGAAATTACACGCCGAAAATACTGTCAAGGAAATTACTGATCAGCCCCAAAAGCTATGGACATACACGCAGGATAGGCTCAAACCTAGAGACAAAACTTCTTTGGTACTACAGGATGTAAATGGCCAATTAATCACCGATAACACGAAAATTGCGGAAATATTCCGAAAAGTTTTCACCTTCATTGATGAACCAGGGCAGATGGATCAGACGACCCAACACAGCCATGAAAGATCTTCAGTAAAAGAGAGCCTTAGTACAGACTACTTTGGAACATTGCAAATAACATATAGAGATGTACACGAAGCAATAATGAAACTTAGACCAAAAAAATCCACGGGGCCAGACAATGTCCCTGCTTTTAAAATAAAAGGCTGCATTTATATCTTTACCCCAGTCTTGCTGCATATCTTCAACTTGTCGCTAGAAAAGGGCATATTTCCAACCAATTGGAAAAGATCAATAGTTGTGCCCATCTACAAAAAAGGGAACAAAGCAAAAGAGAACAATTACAGACCAATATCCCTAATCTCTGTTTTTTCCAAGATATTTGAAATTATAATGCACAAATATATAAGCAAATGGTTCGAGCCAGAATTATCCCCAAAACAACATGGGTTTTGTCCAAAAAGATCAACATGTACCAATCTCATAAGCCTCTTAGACTACACTGCACCTCTGATTGAAAATCAAGGACAAGTCGATTGCATTTACATGGACCTGAGCAAGGCCTTCGACCGCATGGACCACGGACTTTTGGCACTCAAACTGGAGCAATACGGACTAGGAGGCAACATACTAAACTGGCTGAAAAGCTACCTATTAAAGAGAGAAAGTACAATAAAAATTAACAATAAACTCACCACTATTTTTTACGAATCCACGAGAGGAGCTCCTCAGGGATCATCACTTGGTCCATTGCTATTCGTCATATTCATAAATGACCTTTTCAAGATTGTAGAAGATAATGCGGAAATCGAAGCCTTTGCCTATGATAATAAGCTCTTTAAGGAAATAAGATCGATCAAGGATTGTGAGTCCCTAAATAAAGAACTTCAGAAAGTGAACGACTGGGGGATTAATAACAAGCTTCCCCTAAACACCCTGAAGACATTTGTCATCAGTTACAGCCGGAAAACTAATACTATACTTTACAAATATAATATCTCTGGAGAAATAATTCAACGGACCAGCACTATCACAGACTTGGGAATCGTAATGGACGCCAAACTTTACTTACAATCTCACATAGAGTCGAATAGGTCAAACTGCCTTCGTAGATTGTATAAAATTTTAAGAATAGCTAGAAATCTTAAGAGTCCGAGGGTATTTATTCGGTTATATGTAGCCATAGTTAGAACCAAAGTGGAATATGGAAACCTTATCTGGGGTGGCAGCTCCGAAACAAACATTAAAAATGCAGAACGCATACAAAGAAAATTTGTAGAACTGTACCAAACATATTTCTCTAAAAACAAAACTTATGGCTATGAAAATGCTTTGCGCCAGTTAAATCTAAGTAAAATAATAGACCGACTAGAACTTGCTGAAATGAAATTCATTCATAATATATTCAAAAACAACATTGATTGTCGCGATTTTCTCGAACATATAAACATAAGAATTCCTACAAATAATACAAGGTGTAAAGATATTTTCTATTATAAAGGAGAGCCACGGCTAAATACAATAATGCGAATGCAAAAAACATGCAATAAATATAAAACAATTATAGACGTTTTTGACCGTGGTAAAATTAATGAAATCGTTTTGGAACACCTTAAAACAATGAGCATGTGTCCGTTTCTATCAGGATACTGGAGCAAATAGAACAAGACAGGGCAAATAAATTGCCGACGATGATATTAAATCATTATTCTGTAAATACAATTTTATTTCCGAAATTTTCTTTTATTAATATAACATGACAAAACTTTTTTTTAACTCTGCCACATTGTGAAAAGTACAACTATGTATGTTATGTGACAGAGCAATAAACATGATTTGAATTGAATTGAATTAAATTATTATTATTATTATTATCCGAAAACGATCTACGTCATATTAAATGCATTTAATCGTGAGCGACTAAAACGTTTACAATGTGGAAAGTTTTGGATCTGACGGCGTGTTTTGAGACGGCTCTGATGACCCATACACTGCAAGCTCTGATAATTGCAAAATTTTATATACTAAGATAATTTTGGAAGGGGCGAGCTTTAGTGTGCCCTCCTTCGCATAACTCGTTTAGAATGACGTGGTTTATGTATCAATTCCGAAGAAAAAGAATATAAATATCATTGGTACTGAGACGTTTTCCTTTTTATAGAATCTTTACCCTAACCTTGGTTATGCCTATATAATATTATTCCAGTCCATGAAAGAAGAAACCACATGGGACAAACGTTGTTCCTGTGTCTTAAGTAAACGGCATTATTTTATTAATTGGTCCGTGCAAAATAAATTCTCTTTATCATATTTTATCGAATATCCGTCTTCTCAGCAAATTGTAACCGTTGAAAAACTACTAGTGGTGCAAACTTGAAGGATTGTCAAGCCACTAACATTTATAACTATGTCCGTCAAGGTGCTTACATGTAGTGAACACCGATACGAAATCCCTTCAAAATAATTTCATGATAAAATGTTTTCGGAAAATGGAATTGTTCTTGAAAAAGCGTAGATTTGCAATTTTTTGAGTATATTTTAGAGGGAATAAATCGATTAACAGTAAAATCAGTTGATAGAAATAAATTGAGATTAAGGATTAAATTAATAATAATAATAATTAAAGAAAAATTGCAATATCTGAACTTCAGTCAATCGATAAACCTCACTCATATCGTTTGTTTTTCGGCTTTGGTTCAAACCAAGACATTTTTGTATAATATCTGTCACTTCAGTCTTAAGGCGGTAGTCAACTCTTAACAGCCAACAGGCAGAAATGTTTGGTGTCGTTTTTGACTCTTGCCGAACTTTAAGTATTTTACCCTAAACTTTTGGATTTCGCACCTATTAAAGTACTTTAATGAAAATTTATATTAATTTAAGCGTGAAATAGAAAACATTTGGCTTTACCAACGGCTTGGGTAGTTTTAATCTTTTTTAAATAGTTTATTTAAAACTTATTTCAGTTTTTATCCAGAAAAATGTATATTTTTGGTTCAATTTCACGTTAATTATACTTAATTAAGTTTAAATTAAAGCTGGATTCTGTTTCGGCAGTGTCCATTTAGGTTTTCAAAATGAGTTTCAATATATAAGTAACCATAATTGCATTTTTGTGGAGTTTTTGATTCTTATTTTACCCTAAAATTAAGAATTTTGCGCCTTAATGTACTGTAAAGATAATTCAAATTAATTTAAGAGTGAAATAGAAAACATTTGGCTTTACCAACGGCTTGGGTAGTTTTAATCTTAATTAAATAGTTATTTAAAAGTTATTTCAGATTTTATCCAGAAAAATGAATATTTTTGGTTTAATTTCACGTTAATTATACTTAATTAAGTTGAAATTAACGTAGGATTGTGTTTCGGCAGTGTACTTTTAGGTTATAAAATGAGTTTCAATAAATAACTAACCATAATTGCATTTTTGTGGAGTTTTTGATTCTTATTTTACCCTTAACATTAGAATTTTGCGCCTATTAATGTACTTTAAAGATAATTTAAATTAATTTAAGTGTGAAACAGAAAACATGGGGCTTTATTAACGGCTTGGGTAGATACAATCTTAATCAAGTACATCATTTAAGAGTATTCTGAGTTTTCATCCAAAAAAATGTATATTTGTGGTTTAATTTCACGTTAATTACGTTGAAATTAACTTGTCGTCAGTGCTCATTAAGCTTATAAAATGAACTTTAATAAATAATTCACCTTAATTCTAATGTTTAGAGGAGTTTTTAATTATTTCCAACACATTGCGTTCAATTTTTATGATATCCTGTGCTAGGTTTGTGGTAACATAAAGATTATCTATACAATATGTTAATGAATGATGTTATTCTATAGTTTAGCTTGAATACCAGTAATTAGATCAAATACCTCTACAATTCATAGCAATTTAAACCAATAAACAAACGGCAATGTGGACCGTTGAAAATGGCAAACAACGTAACCCTCCGTTTCCAACGTGGTTCCGTTGAGAGAATCTGTGATGTAAACATGAAAATTATTTCACCAATTAAATTATATAACGACACTGTCCTACTGCATTAACCAGTACCACTTATGAATTAAACAACCCACTGTTGGTAACAAATAGTTTATAAAATGATAACGTAACATCACAGTATGACTGATTCAATAGGATCAAAATTGTTTTTACGAATAATCTGGTCCTCTACATTGGTTTAGTTTCAGGAATTATATGACACACCTTCACAATTAGTAGCATTTTAGTGAGATTAACAAATAATGAGACCGTTTATACCTGTCCTCAAATGAGAATGTTGAATTAACTGCGCTAAGGTAAACACTACTCTTTAACTGCCGTAGGGAAAACACATTGAACATTTGGTCATCTTTCCTGTAATATTTTGAAGTTGAATTCTTCACAGGGCAAAAACGGATTTATGTACTAAGAACGTCGGATCATAGCTTTAGCCTCTAGTACCATCCTCGCATACTTTATTGAGAAACTTCGTCTGCTTATATTTTGACTCCACCCACAAATTCGATCTCTAGAAGTAGCTATATACAGAATTTGTGGGTGGAGACAAAATATAAGCAGACGAAGTTTCTCAATAAAGTATGCGAGGATGGGGAGTGAATTCGCTAACTCCGACGTTCTTATCCCATAAATCCGTTTTTGCACAGGGTGAAAACACTACCGTTGATTTCTAAACCATAATAACTTGGATATATATGCCATTTTTTACCAACAAACGGTCATGATGAAGGCAATCCCTAAATTACCGCCAACTTGGAATCTGCCGAAAATTGCCGAAAGTAAAATAGTACTTTTCCCACTATGCGTCGTCTGTTAGAAAACACCCTTTGGCTAGATTGACTTGGCTTTCGACTTAGGCGGTAAAATAGACTAGTAATTCGGCAAATCAAAAGACTAGGCGGTAAAATCCAAAAAAAAATGATTAAAGCTAAATAACGACTTCATTTGAATATAATAACGCAAGACCATTTAAATACGTTTAAATATAACAAATCAAAGTAATTAAAACGTTTTCTCTCACAAAAAAGCCTGCGAAATAGTGGCGGTACAGTAGTGTGTTTATTTTCGGCATTTTTCGAAACAAAACAAAATTAGAGCTAATTAAACACATAAACAAGTTTAAATTAATCTTATAATGCTTTTTCAAAATTTTCGGACATTTAAACAACACTTAAGAGGAAAAACTATACTTTAAATCCACTAAACTCCTCCATTGTCTAACGCAATGCCATTTAAACACGTTTAAATAATACTAATCAACGTAAATTTGAACGTTTAAAGCCTCGTTTTCAAAGCAGCGGGTTTCAGCCAAAAAAATGCGCGCGAGCGATTTTTCGAAGCTGGAGCGATTTTTTGGTTTGTCGCTATCGCCTAAAAAAATCGCGCCTTGTTTCTCGCTCAAAGGTTTTCAAAGAAGCGATTGCTCTATAGGCCCAGTGCGGTTTGACCGATTTGTATCAAGAAAGTGGTAATAGGCAAGCGAAGGCGCCTGTTATTAAAGTTAAAAAATTGCTTTTAATACAAATATATGTATATATTTTGTTGAAATATTATGGAATCGCCAAAAGACGATACACCCAGAAACGCTCGGCTTTTAATTGTCTCTAGGAATTTAGCATTTTTGATTTTGGAGGCATGGTTGTTAAGCCTTGGCGAATACGCCTTACGACTTTCACAGATATCAGAATCTAAAAATGAAAATTGACCGAAGGCTCCTTCTCATTCGCTGAAAAATGAATGACGTCAAGCGATTTTTTAAAACGGAGCGATAAAATCAAACTGAGATAGACGGGTGCGATATTTGATTTTGCGCTTGATTTTTACTGATTTTGAGCTATCGCCGCCTAAAATCGCTTCCATGAAAACAGTAGTGTCAAAAGCGAGAGCGCCATTTATGAACTTTTTTGCGCTATCGCTGGTATTTTACCCGCTACCCGCTGCTTTGAAAACGCGGCTTAATCATAAAATAACAGCGCGAAAACTTAGCGGTAAAATTGTCTCTTCACTTTCGGCATTTTCCAAAAGAAAGAAAGAAAAAACACTAATTAAAACCTCTACTGGTTCTATCCAAACATTTAACGCAAAAAAAATTAAATTTCGGCAATTTCCAGATCAAGTAACAAACTAATTAAGTAAATTGTTTTCAAATACCAAATCGTTTTGCATGTTGTACCGAACCACGTAGCACATAAATTGACAACAATGACCATTAAAATAATTTTGCAATTAACTTTAATCATTCTCGGCGTATTAATATTCCAATTTAAACATCAATTCAGTAGAGAATTCGCTTAATACCGATTAAGTTTCATCATCGTCTAATGCAAATGCCTTTACACACCTTCAATCCTTAATTACCAAAGTTAATTATACTTATTGACTTCGTTACGATTTATCTCATTCAAATAACCCGCTATAACAACATGGCTGTCCAAAACCGGCGGTAAATTAGTGTATGGACACTTTCGGCATTTTACAAAAATCACGTCAGTTGCCTACTCTAGAGCCTAGATGGCAACCCCATCGCCGTGAAACAGATCGATAGATAAATGGCTGTCCAAAACCGGCGGTAAATTAGTGTATGGACACTTTCGGCAATTTCCAGAAAAAGCCTATTTAAAGCTAACTAACTGCTTAAGATAATTGTTTTATATACCAAATCGTTTTGCTAGTTGTACCGATCCACGTAGCGCATAAATTGACAACAATGACCATTAAAATAATTTTACAATTAACTTTTATCATTCTCGGCGTATTAATATTCCAATTTAAACATCAATTCAGTAGAGAATTCGCTTAATACCGATTAAGTTTCATCATCGTCTAATGCAAATCTTTGGCGTAAAATTTGCATGGGTCTTTTAAATAGTGATGAGAATCTAAGAATACACTCGGTGAACTTTAAAAAGATTTTTGCACTGGCCATCACGGTTTTCCTCTGCTTATTTTACCAGAGAACAGTTCATCTGAGCCCGCTCTGGCGCTGATTATTATGTCGAAATTGTGATTTGAGAGTTTCCGGTTTCAACAATTAAGCTTAATTAAATTAAAAATATCCTCTTTCTTAAGGTTACAAATTTTTTACGGCTAGACATACATTTATTTATTATTTTGATGGTTTATGGGTGGGCATACATTACTTATTTTTTACACTTTAAGGCATATATATATATATATATATATATTAGATATTATAATATATATATTGTGTTTATGGGTGGGCATACATTTACTTATTTTTTTACACTTTAAGGCATATATATATATATATATATATATTTTTGTACGGTTAAGGGATACATATATTTTTGATTTTTACTGTTAAGATTAAGAAATGAAAAAAAAACATTTAGTAGGGATTTCCTCTTTTCCACGGCCATAAGGTCTCCTTGAATACCCGCCGGAAAATCCCATCCAGTAAGGGTTATAGGCTCGGCCGCGGCTTCTCCTGGTCCGGGAAACCCTGTTGGTCCTGTGTGAACTGTCTGTTGAAATAATTAATTTGAAAATTATATTCCACTAATTGCAAGTAGTTAGTTTTTTGTGTGAGATTATCGCCGCTTTGTTCATCAGAAATAATAATGTTGTCTGGCCATTTCATTCTCCCTTAAAAGGATTAAACGCGATATAGATTTTGAGACGAACTTACTTCTTCCGCCCCTTCAATCCTCTCTAAAGTTTCGAGGTCCTTTATGGCTTTTTCATGTTCCGGTAATAATTGTGGACCAAAGAGATTGGCGCTTCTTTCTAAGTGACTTTCGACATAAGTTCTTTGGTTTTTGGAAAGTAAGTATATACATTTTTTCTCGACGCTCTTCGAGCAGTTTCATTTGTTGAAACACCTCATTTTTGTTGACTCAATTGCGGTCTTCATTTCGGCCTATATAACGACAAAAATTACGCAGTTTCAGAAACTGACCGAAAATATGTAAAGCCCTACAGATTCGAGTGATATGCTCGGCCATACAGGTGGTCGAATGCAGGGGGAAAACTGAAACTCGCCAGTATGGCTGCCAAACCGAATAAGAGCAAGGAGGGTGTGACGCCATATCAGAATTGAGGGAACATTGTTGAATCTCATATGAAAAAACGTAGTGTCACTCAATTCCGACTAAAATCGAAGACGTTTCGCCGCACTTTTTTTCTTTATTTGAAGGGATAGTTACAGCTGATCCTTAAAGGGACTGTTACCTCAGAATAAATCACATACTATATATGCATCGCCTTCATGGACTAAATCGCGACTTTAGCCTGAACTAAATGACTGGGAGAAAATCACTGCCCATTTAAATACTCTCTTCTTTATTTTAACTCTCAATTACGG
>JAEQBA010001720.1:0-11000 GCA_019434445.1 Phalangium opilio
CCACGCCCTCATACGAGGACCAGAATACACAGATTCACGTTGTGAACGAAGGAAACAGAGCACCTTGAGTCTGGCGTCTTAGACCGCTCGGCCATCCTGACATGGATTCTTTCAATTGGGACGTTTTATAAATTACATCTATTCTAGTTAATTCATAAACATATCGTGTCAGAAGTGGGATTCGAACCCACGCTCTCTACGAGGACCAGAATACACAGATTCACGTTGCGAACGATGGAAACTGAGTCCCTTGAGTCTGGCGACTTAGACCGCTCGGCCACTCCGCTTGGATTCATTCTATTGGGACGTTTTATAAATTACATCTCTTCCAGTTATTTCATAAAACATATCGTGTCAGAAGCGGGATTCGAACCCAGCCCCATTCGAGGTCCAGAATACACAGATACACTCGGGGAAGGAATGAAACTAAGCCCCTTCAGTCTGGCGCATTAGACCGCTCGGCCACCCTGACTTGGATTCATTCAATTGGGACGTTTTACAAATTACATCTCTTCCAGTTAATTTCATAAAACTTATCGTGTCAGAAGTGGGATTCGAACCCACGCCTCATACGAGGACTAGAATACACAGACTCACGTGTGAACGAAGGAAAAATGGCCCCTTAGGATGGCGCCTTAGACCGCCCGGCACCGACTTGGATTATTCAATTGGGGCCGTTTTATAACTTACATCTCTTCAGTTAATTTCATAAAACATTATAAAAAAACGTCTTGGTTTGGACCAAGGCCGAAAAAACAAACGATATGTGTGAGGTTTATCAATTGGCTGAAGTTTCAGATATTGCAATTTTTTTAGTTATTTTTATCCATTTAATCCTTAATCAATATTAAATTCAATCAACTGATTTTACTGTTAATCGATCTATTCCCTCTAAATTAATTGAAAAAATTACATATCTACGCTTTTTCAAGAACAATTACATTTTCCGAAAACATTTTATCATGAAATTAATTATTTTGAAGGGAGTACGTGTTGAGGGATTTAATATTGAATATTTGAAATACTGTGTCTAAAAAGGCCAAGCGAACTTTGACATAATTCGAAAGGAAGATGTAAATATTTAATAGTGGATGCCAAACCAGGGTGTTGCACGAATTCATACATTTAATTTCGTATATCGAAATGCTACATTTCTAATGTCGCGACTGTGAAAGAAAGGTTGCACTGCAATTTTCATCTTCGTACTTTATACTTTCTTGGGGCGGGGGGTTAAGTTAAGTGTGACCTTCTTCGTTTAACTGGTAATGAATGGAAATGAATACAAAAGCCATTGGTACTGAAACGTATTTCTTTTTATGTAATCTTTACCTATACCTTTGGTTATATTTATACCGATATCATATTTTTCCAGTGCTACAGATAGCTACTTACTAACAAAAACCACACAGGATAAACGATGTTGCTTTGTCTTAAGTATACGGCATTCGTTTATTAACTAGTCTGAACAAAATAAATTTAAATTATCATATTTTTTTTAACATCAGTCTTCTTAGCAACTTACCGATTTAAAGGAATAGCGACGTAATTTAAAAATTATCTCAAATCTAAAGAAAACCTTACTTTTTTGAGAGTATAAACTCTTCTGATTCCAAATATATGCTTGATTAATATTTAAATATGAAGGAAAACACAGAAAAAACACTTTGAAAACTTGGGGGGCAAAAGCAAATTTGCGGAGAAGATTTTTGGCGGGTTTTCTCCTTGCTACGTCACTCACGGCATCTCGCGGAAAAGCCAAGCGCGCGCGCCCGAGACTCCCGAGTATACCAATGCCGCGCGAATCTGAATAAAATAGGCTTAACGCGGCGCTGAGACACTTATAGGCGTCACGTGAGCGACATCAAGAGTGAAAGTTTCTCCTTACTACGTCATCAAGCGAAACAAAATTTTAACTAGGCCTTTTCCAAACACTAAACTTTGATTGCAATTTTACTAATTTCTACGAAACCAAATACAAAAGTAAACATATCATAATAAACTAGATTTTTCAAGGATTTTTTTAGCATTATAAGTTTGTGGGTGACGAAAATTATGTCGCTAACACTTTAAGTTTTTTTTTTTGATGCAAACTTGAAAATTTGTCAAGCCAGCAACAATTAAAACTATGTCCGTCAAGTGCTTACACGAAATCCCTTCAAAATAATTAATTTCATGATAAAATGTTTTCGGAAAATGTAATTGTTCTTGAAAAAGCGTAGATATGTAATTTTTTCAATTAATTTAGAGGGAATAGATCGATTAACAGTAAAATCAGTTGATTGAATTTAATATTGATTAAGGATTAAATGGATAAAAATAACTAAAAAAATTGCAATATCTGAAACTTCAGCCAATTGATAAACCTCACACATATCGTTTGTTTTTTCGGCCTTGGTCCAAACCAAGACGTTTTTTTATAATATCTGTTACTTCAGTCTTAATGTAATTAAATTTTGAATAATTATGTTTGCTTTACCGTCATACATTTGGGGTTGATCTATTTCTAATTGCTTAAAGAAGTACTTCAGTATCGTTAATTACATTTAACTTATATCCAATAACATTGATTTCGATAAGCATATAATGTTGCACTTTATTTATGAAAGAAGCTTAAAAACGACGGTATTTGAAATATGGAAGAAAAATATTTGTTTCGTACACTGTATACGTATACAGTGGTGTCGAGATCAGACCAACAGCTTCCTTTATGTACAACCCCCAATACTGCCAACGGGTGATGTCATACTAAATTATACAGGGTGTAAATAAATGTTTAGAATTCATGTTTTATTGTATGCAAGTGACAACGAGTGACAAGGTACAAAAAGAATACTGGAGAATGCAACAAAATATTTTAAAGCACTGTCCTACGATTAGTCTTAGAACGTGGGCCTCAAATTGCAACCTCTTAACTGTTTGGTAAACACCTCAACGTAAATATTCGACGTTTCTACCATTGTGGTTTAGGCAATCTTCCAGACGACTGTCCATGTCTTGCAATACATTTGCAAGCAGTAAACTCATGACGCATGGTAAGACTAATGGTATTGCCGTCTTGGGAAATCCTCGTCCGTTAAGGCTTGATGTAGGGGGTATGATAATGCCAGTAATGATGCCCTTGTAAACTGGCACAAACAGTAGAATGGCTTAGTGCAACTTCTTGTTCCACCGCTCTACTATTAGCATGAATTGGCTTCAAAACGTGCTACGATGTCAAAATCTATATCCTCATTACAGACTATACAGTCTCTTCTACGTTCATGATCTTGCACTACCGAAATCACGAAGGTGCTCGCCAATGTCGGAAAAGGTGCTTCGCACCGGATGTTGTCGGTGTGGAAACCGTTCGGCATAAAGCACTGCCTTTAGTTGAACGTTACTGCGACCTTCACCCAAAAAAACATCCTGTCCAATTTGTCCTGGTTAGAACAGGTTGGCATTTTGCTAGGAAACGAGACTAACTACTGTAATTCTACTACTTAGCTCCTACACTGAAGACCCTGTATATCAAAAGGGACCGGAAGTACCTCAAAGTTGAGTTTTCAAAGATTGCCAGATTGAGCAGGTCATGGGATTTAAAGTGATGAAGGTCGCTTTAACGTTCAACAAGTGACACCGCGGTATGTTTTTGGTGCTCCAATGTCCTCACCCGATAGGTCCAAACAATTACCATCCTGGTTTTTCGGCTCAGCGTTGCGGTATTGCCGGTTCCATTAGAAATACAAGGTCTGTAGTGTTACAATTGTAACAATACTCCTGTTAAAAAGGCACACAAACTGTACCCCCGCCCCCTCCCCCCAAAACACTTTTAAATTTCGCGCCTTTTCAATGGCTCTCTTTTCAATATGGGAAAAATGATTTTAAATTTTTTAAGTGTAAGAATTAAACAGGAAAATGGAGGCTGAGTGAAAGATAAGTGTAGTTTTAATTATAATTTGTTAGTTTAATTATAAGGTATCCATGAATTTACCAAAAACATTCGTGTTTTGGGTTAATTTCACATTAATTATACTTGATTAAGTTTAATTTAACGGTTTATCTAGTGTGGATTTAGTTTATAATACAAGTTTCAATGAAATATTAACTTTAATTGCAATTACTCTAAAATATGTATGCGCTTTTGATGTATTTTAATGATGAATTAAATTAATTCGAAAGCGAAATAGGAAACATCTGTGGCTGTGCGAAAAACTTGCGTTGTTTTAATCTTAATTTGAGCGCAGTTCGGGAGAGTGGATTAAGCTTAAAAGTATAATTTATTGGAATTTTTTACCCTAATTGGAATATTTTGTGCAGTTTAACATTTTTGCCACAGTCATTATTTTACCCTAAACTTTTGAATTTCGCGCCAATTAATGTACTTTAAACATAGTTGAAATTAACTGAAGTGTGAAATAGAAAACATTGGGATTTACCAACGGCTTGGGTAGTTTTAATCTTAATTAAACAGTTTATTTAAAAGTTATTTGAGCTTTTAATCCAAAAAATGAATATTTTTGGTTTAATTTCACGTTAATTATATTTAATTGATTTAAAATTAACGTAAGATTGTATTTCGGCAGTGTACATTTAGGTTATAAATGACTTTCAATATATACTTAACCTTAATTGCAATTTTTAGTGGGTTTTGACTCTTATTTTACCTTAAACTTTCAAATTTCGCGCCTATTAATGTACTTTAAAGATAATTTAAATTAACTAAGTATGAGATAGAAAACATGGGGCTATACTAACAGCTTGTGCAGTTTTAATCTTAATTAAGTATTTTATTTCAAAGTTACTCGAGTTCTCATCCAAATATGTATATTTCATGTTTAAATTAACGTTAATTATACATAATTAAGATGAAATTAATGAAGGATTGAGGTTTGGCAGTGTTGATTTAGCTTATAAAATGAGTTTCAAATCACCTTAATTGTAAAGTTTAGAAGAGTTTTTCATTCTTGCCAACACAATGTGTTAAACTTTTATCATACCACGTGCTAAATTTGCGGTAACATAAAAATCATCTATAACATATGTTAATGAATGATGTGATTCTATAGTTTAGCAACTTTGGCTTCAATAACAGTAATTAAATTAAATACCTAAACAATTCATAGCAATTTAGACAAATAAATGTGAACTGTGGAGATAGCCAACAACGTAACCCTCCGTTGCTGACGTGGTTACGTTGGAAAAATCTGCGCTGATGTAAACATGGAAATTATTTGACTAATTAAATTACATAACGACACTGTCCTCCTGGATTAATCAGCACCACTGTTACTTATATTTATGAATTAACAAAATCCACTGTTGGTAACAAATAGTTAAGCTGCGCTAACGTAAACATCACGACTCTGCAGTAGGGAAAACATATTAAACTTTTTGTCATCTTACCAGTAGTATTTTGAAGTTTTCGATCTTTTCACAGGGTGAAAAGCATTATCTTTATTTCAACACGTTAATAATTTGAATAGGTATGCCATTTATTGGAAGCGCACACGGTAAATACAGCATAAAAAGCCTAGTGTTAACCCGGTTAGGCTATGTTTCTAGCATAAAATTGAGCAGACTATACACAGGATTCCAAAACAAATGAGAGCTGGAAATCAGCCTTTTTAATAATCTTTAAAGAGTAACTAAAATAGGGTAATGGCAGCCCTCTGCCTTCGACTGTATTAAGCTCTATGGGGAAATAAGATGGGGTGCTATTAGTCTATACAACTTAAGCCTTGGCCGTAAAGAACGTTCAAAAACTTACTTTAAATGATATAAAAACCTCTGTTAACTGTAATTATTTACCTGAATTACTTTTCTAGACGAAAATTCGACCTGATAACGACGTATTTCTTATTAAGGGTGCTACAGTTAATTAGAAAATACATATAAAGGTGCTCAAGCTCGGTTGAAATACCAAAGTAATTTGTTAGCGTCCACTGCTAAGAAATTAGGAAAACCAGCAAGAAAGCCAACATTTGAAATATGTCAACGTAACTTGTTAGCACCCACAAACCTAGGCCCTTCTAGTTGTCAACGAGAACGAAATGCAGAATTAGGTTTAAGCGTGCTATAAGGTTAGGCTGACTTCTGGCCCAAAAGTAATTTTTTGACGTACTATCTTAATTAGTTAAATTACAAAAATTAGAATTCATTAATTAAAAATCGAAACACGTAAGTTTCCCATTTAATAAATGCTTGTTAATTTAGAAGTATTGTGAAAACTAACTTCGCTATACTTTTCCCGTATGACCTATGACCATTTCGTTAAAAAACCGAAAATTTTTTAATGCTTTTTCTATGTGACGCTAACCCTAAAAGGTGTGACTTTTTCTTTAACATTACGGAAGGGTGTCATGTCATATCTACAAGGGCCTACCGGCCCTGTAGAATATCGTGTCAGAAGTGGGATTCGAACCCACGCTCTAATACGAGGACAAGAATACACAGATTCACGTTGCGAACGATGGAAACTGAGCCCCTTGAGTCTGGCGCCTTAGACCGCTCGGCCATCCTGACATGGATTCTTTCAATTGGGACGTTTTATAAATTAAATCTATTCTAGTTAATTTCATAAAACATATCGTGTCAGAAGTGGGATTCGAACCCACTCTCTCATACGAGGACCAGAATACACAGATACACATCGGGAAGGAATGAAACTAAGCCTTTCGAGTCTGGCGCATTAGACCACTCGGCCATCCTGACATGGTTATATCTAGTTAGGACGTTTTAAATTACATCTCTTCCAGTTATTTTCATAAAACATATCGTGTCAGAAATGGGATTCGAACCCACGCCCTCATACGAGGACCAGAATACACAGATTCACGTTGTGAACGAAGGAAACAGAGCACCTTGAGTCTGGCGTCTTAGACCGCTCGGCAACCCTGACATGGATTCTATCAATTGGGACGTTTTATAAATTACATCTATTCTAGTTAATTTCATAAAACATATCGTGTCAGAAGTGGGATTCGAACCCACGCTCTCATACGAGGACCAGAATACACAGATTCACGTTGCGAACGATGGAAACTGAGTCCCTTGAGTCTGGCGACTTAGACCGCTCGGCCACTCCGACTTGGATTCATTCTATTGGGACGTTTTATAAATTACATCTCTTCCAGTTAATTTCATAAAACATATCGTGTCAGAAGCGGGATTCGAACCCAGACCCTCATTCGAGGTCCAGAATACACAGATACACATCGGGAAGGAATGAAACTAAGCCCCTTCAGTCTGGCGCCTTAGACCGCTCGGCCACCCTGACTTGGATTCATTCAATTGGGACGTTTTACAAATTACATCTCTTCCAGTTAATTTCATAAAACTTATCGTGTCAGAAGTGGGATTCGAACCCACGCCCTCATACGAGGACTAGAATACACAGACTCACGTTGTGAACGAAGGAAACTGAGCCCCTTGAGTCTGGCGCCTTAGACCGCCCGGCCACCCTGACTTGGATTCATTCAATTGGGACGTTTTATAAATTACATCTCTTCCAGTTAATTTCATAAAACATATCGTGTCAGAAGTGGGATTCGAACCCACGCTCTAATACGAGGACAAGAATACACAGATTCACGTTGCGAACGATGGAAACTGAGCCCCTTGAGTCTGGCGCCTTAGACCGCTCGGCCATCCTGACATGGATTCTTTCAATTGGGACGTTTTATAAATTAAATCTATTCTAGTTAATTTCATAAAACATATCGTGTCAGAAGTGGGATTTGAACCCACGCTCTCATACGAGGACCAGAATACACAGATACACATCGGGAAGGAGTGAAACTAAGCCTTTCGAGTCTGGCGCATTAGACCACTCGGCCATCCTGACATGGTTATATCTAGTTAGGACGTTTTAAATTACATCTCTTCCAGTTATTTTCATAAAACATATCGTGTCAGAAATGGGATTCGAACCCACGCCCTCATACGAGGACCAGAATACACAGATTCACGTTGTGAACGAAGGAAACAGAGCCCCTTGAGTCTGGCGTCTTAGACCGCTCGGCCATCCTGACATGGATACTTTCAATTGGGACGTTTTATAAATTACATCTATTCTAGTTAATTTCATAAAACATATCGTGTCAGAAGTAGTATTCGAACCCACGCTCTCATACGAGGACCAGAATACACAGAATCACGTTGCGAACGATGGAAACTGAGTCCCTTGAGTCTGGCGACTTAGACCGCTCGGCCACTCCGACTTGGATTCATTCTATTGGGACGTTTTATAAATTACATCTCTTCCAGTTAATTTCATAAAACATATCGTGTCAGAAGTGGGACTCGAACCCACGCCCTCATTCGAGGGCCAGAATACACAGATTCACGTTGTGAACGATGGAAACTGAGCCCCTTGAGTCTGGCGCCTTAGACCACTCGGCCACCCTAACTTGGATTCGTTCAATTGGGATGTTTTATAAATTACATTTCTTCCAGTTAATTTCATAAAACATATCGTGTCAGAAGTGGGACTCGAACCCACGCCCTCATACGAGGACCAGAATACACAGATTCACGTTGTGAACGAAGGAAACTGAGCCCCTTGAGTCTGGCGCCTTAGACCGCTCGGCCATCCTGACATGGATTCTTTCAATTGGGACGTTTTATAAATTAAATCTATTCTAGTTAATTTCATAAAACATATCGTGTCAGAAGTGGGATTCGAACCCAGGCCCTCATTCAAGGACCAGAATACACAGATTCACGTTGCGAACGATGGAAACTGAGTCCCTTGAGTCTGGCGCCTTAGACCGCTCGGCCACCCCGACTTGGATTCATTCAATTGGGACGTTTTATAAATTACATCTCTTCCAGTTAATTTCATAAAACATATCGTGTCAGAAGTGGGATTCGAACCCAGGCCCTCATTCGAGGGCCAGAATACACAGATTCACGTTGTGAACGAAGGAAACTTAGCCCTTGAGTCTGGCGCCTTAGACCGCTCGGCCACCCTAACTTGGATTCATTCAATTGGGATGTTTTATAAATTACATCTCTTCCAGTTAATTTCATAAAACATATCGTGTCAGAAGTGGGATTCGAACCCACGCTCTCATACGAGGACCAGAATACACAGATTCACGTTGTGAACGAAGGAAACAGAGCCCCTTGAGTCTGGCGCCTTAGACCGCTCGGCCATCCTGACATGGATTCTTTCAATTGGGACGTTTTATAAATTACATCTATTCTAGTTAATTTCATAAAACATATCGTGTCAGAAGTGGGATTCGAACCCAGGCTCTCATACGAGGACCAGAATACACAGATTCACGTTGTGAACGAAGGAAACTTAGCCCCTTGAGTCTGGCGCCTTAGACCGCTCGGCCACCCTAACTTGGATTCATTCAATTGGGATGTTTTATAAATTACATCTCTTCCAGTTAATTTCATAAAACATATCGTGTCAGAAGTGGGATTCGAACCCACGCCCTCATACGAGGAGCAGAATACACAGATTCACGTTAAGAACGAAGGAAACTGAGCCCCTTGAGTCTGGCGCCTTAGACCGCTCGGCCACCCCGACTTGGATTCATTCAATTGGGACGTTTTATAAATTACATCTCTTCCAGTTAATTTCATAAAACATATCGTGTCAGAAGTGGGATTCGAACCCAGGCCCTCATACGAGGACCAGAATACACAGATTCACGTTGTGAACGAAGGAAACTTAGCCCCTTGAGTCTGGCGCCTTAGACCACTCGGCCACCCCGACTTGGATTCATTCAACTGGGACGTTTTATACATTACATCTCTTCCAGTTAATTTCATAAAACAAATCGTGTCAGAAGTGGGATTCGAACCCACGCCCTCATACGAGGACCAGAATACACAGATTCACGTTGTGAACGAAGGAAACTGAGCCCCTTGAGTCTGGCGCCTTAGACCGCTCGGCCATCCTGACATGGATTGTTTCAATTGGGACGTTTTATAAATTACATTTATTCTAGTTAATTTCATAAAACATATCGTGTCAGAAGTGGGATTCGAACCCACGCCCTCATACGATGACCAGAATACACAAATTCACATTGCGAACGAAGGAATCTGAGCCCCTTGAGTCTGGCGCCTTAGACCACTCGGCCACCCTAACTTGGATTCGTTCAATTGGGACGTTTTATAAATTACATCTCTTCCAGTTAATTTCATAAAACATATCGTGTCAGAAGTGGGACTCGAACCCACGCCCTCATTCGAGGGCCAGAATACACAGATTCACAATGTGAACGATGGAAACTGAGCCCCTTGAGTCTGGCGCCTTAGACCACTCGGCCACCCTAACTTGGATTCGTTCAATTGGGATGTTTTATAAATTACATCTCTTCCAGTTAATTTCATAAAACATATCGTGTCAGAAGTGGGACTCGAACCCACGCCCTCATTCGAGGTCCAGAATACACAGATACACATCGGGAAGGAATGAAACTAAGCCCCTTGAGTCTGGCGCCTTAGACCGCTCGGCCACCCTGACTGGATTCATTCAATTGGGACGTTTTACAAATTACATCTCTTCCAGTTAATTTCATAAAACATATCGTGTCAGAAGTGGGATTCAAACCCACGCCCTCATACGAGGACTAGAATACACAGACTCACGTTGTGAACGAAGGAAACTGAGCCCCTTGAGTCTGGCGCCTTAGACCGCTCGGCCACCCTGACTTGGATTCATTCAATTGGGACGTTTTATAAATTACATCTCTTCCAGTTAATTTCATAAAACATATCGTGTCAGAAGTGGGATTCGAACCCACGCTCTAATACGAGGACAAGAACACACAGATTCACGTTGCGAACGATGGAAACTGAGTCCCTTGAGTCTGGCGCCTTAGACCGCTCGGCCACCCCGACTTGGATTCATTCTATTGGGACGTTTTATAAATTACATCTCTTCCAGTTAATTTCATAAAACATATCGTGTCAGAAGTGGGATTCGAACCCAGGCCCTCATTCGAGGACCAGAATACACAGATTCACGTTGCGAACGATGGAAACTGAGTCCCTTGAGT
>JAEQBA010001720.1:15538-39247 GCA_019434445.1 Phalangium opilio
CCACCTAGCAATCCATATGTTGTTAGACGCGTTTTTCTTAAGTCTATTTTCACTTTTGGCCCATATTTCGAGTCTTCACTCCACAAGGACATCCACTACAAAGAGCCCTGATAAAAGCTATGGTTAAATAATAGTAAAACCAGTATTGTAACACCGAAATGGATCCCCATGGGCTTAAAATATTCTTTGCATACAGCTAATGAGTTCTGAAATATCGAATAATGAGTGGTATGAACCAAGAACACTTTGTTAGTGGAATCAGAATTAACGAATACGTACATGACCTTTCTGAAGGTTCTCCGCAGTGGTTAGTTTCGAATGTCCTTCTTTTTTGGAGTTGAAGTTAGAATGGTCTTTTATCGACTCTACTTGTCTCGGTGAAATAAGACTGCAAATGTGTGATGAATGCAATTAATAATCCATAGTCTAAGCCAAATTAATTTCAAAAAATTGTACCTTTCGTTGGAAACCGCGTCAGTGTCGTTCATGTGATGTTCGAAATAATCCCTGGCGATTCCCTCCCTACTCATGAACTCGTCGTACGTCCCCCTTTCTATGATCGCCCCGTTGCTCATGAAGACTATCTCGTCCACATATCGTAGATATGTCAGATTGTGCGTCACCAAAATCCTGGTCTATTCGAGAAAGAAAGTTATCAAAAACATTTGGAGCGTAAAAACGTGCTTTCATTACTCGCTAATTGTTCAAATGTAAATCATAAGTTAATACATTATTTCTAAGTAATCCATTTTTCCCAATGACTTCGTTGAATATATGCCTAGCAACGTGTGCATCCCAGCTCCCAAGGGATCATCCAAGAGATAAATATCATCTGTTCGATAAACAGCTCTACACTGTTAGAAAAAAAGGTGTTTCATGGGTGTTCGGAAATACCATGAGGTGATTATAAACTCTTTTTAGAGTTTTTTAACTGAGATGGTGTTTTATCCGTAAAAAGGTGCTAGTTGACTCTTTAAGGTATTTTCTAAGGAAATGGTGATTCACTGGTACGTATAAACACCTTTAGGTGTTAATTGACCCTTATCAATTTTTTTTAAAACGAAAATGGTGTTTTTAATATAAATCTGTTTGAATGGTGCGAATAAACACCTTTGGGCTTTACTTAACACTATTTAGCTGATATGGTGTTTTTTTAAGTGAAAGGTTTTTGATATGACCTTAGATTGAAATCACCTATTAATTCAACCTGCATAGTGAAGCCTCCTAAAAATATCCCAAATATTTTAAAAATTGCTTTGGACTTCCTTATACAAATAATTTGAGGGAATTCATACTTATTATGATTTTTCAATCATTTGAAAACAACTCTCGAAGAGTTCAATATGCTGGAATGTCTTGGAATTAGAGTAATTCATAAAAATTACTTTATTTTCCCCTCGAGACAGGTTTTTATCTCTCCGAGTGACGATGACGTCACGGAGAGGTATTACACTGGACGTATCTGTGAGTCTGAGATGAAACAGAACTTTATAGCTACACAACTACTATAAAAATCGTATTGCCGAAAAATATTTAAAATATTTCCATTTAATATTCTGCAAAAAGAAAATGTTATCGTTTTGTAAGATATCTTTTCATCCTACTCGCTTTATATTAACTTTGATATGCGTGTAGCGTTTCTTCATTACTCGTTCTATATTAACTCTCACTTTTGTCACTCCAAAGAAAGAAGTTTAACTTAAATAATTAAATAAATATAAGTGATATTAATTATTTTAATAGTCAGTATTTTACGTTAATTATAGTTAAGTCGGTTTAAGAAACTTAATTCCTAAAATAATTTTAAACAAAGCTATCTTTAACGTTATACTTCTAGGGAACACCTATATCAGAACTTTTGTAAATTAAGGGTATAAAGGTCATTGATTCACACTAAGAGATAAGAAAATGCGCAATTGCGTGAACCTTTGGTGGAAGCCCTGCCATTCGGAGGCTCGACATTTCTCATAACCCTAACCGCTCGCCGCGTGTGGCGTATGTGGAGTACACGAAAGACTATTGCATGGTGTTGTTGTAAGAAGCCATTAGATACCGGTTGGCATTGGGTGAAACAATTGGTGGTTAGACAGTAGATGAAGGTGTAACGGGTAGTTAATGATTGACCTTAACTAAGTTGGATATAGCAACGAAGTAACATTTTTCGAATTTCTGTATACTGCGAACGCGGTCCGGAAATTGCTTCGATTTGCCAACTGCGAACACGGTGACAGACAGACACACAGAAACGTCCAGTGCAATACCCCTCCGTGACGTCATCGTCACTCGGAGAGGTAAAAATTCTACTTCATTACGCAATCTCCACAATTGTTTTTCTAATGGTATGTACGACATACAAGTTTATCTGTACTTATTGGCTTCTGACAACACCATCATATAGTCTTCTGTGTATACCACATACACGCCAATCTGAAACATTGGCTTCTACTCCATTATCATCGTTGGGATTAAGATGTACGCGCGATTGGCTTAAGTTACGAGAAACGACTAGCCTCCCAATGGCAGGGCTTCGACCAAAGGTCCACTCAATTGCGCTTATTCCTACCATTTGTCAATCAATCGCCTTATATACCCTAAATTTCCAAAATTTGTGAAAACGGTTTACGCTAGAAGTCAAACGTCAACAATAGCTATATTTAAAATCATTTTAAGAATAACGTTTCTTTAAACCACCTAACTAGAATTAAGGTAAAATACTGATGATTAAAAAAATTAATATCATTTATATTTATTTAATTATTTAAGATAATCTTCTTTCTTCCGAACGACACAAGTGAAAGTTTATATAGAACGAGTAATGAAGATTGCATCTGAGTCGAAACACTACACGCATATCAAAGTTAATATAAAGCGAGTAAAATAAAATTATCTCTTACAAAACCAAAACAGTTTCTTATTGTAGAATATTAAATGAAAATATTTAGTATGTTTCGGCATTACGATTCATTTTGTAGTTTTGTAGCTAAAAAGCTCTGTTTCATTTCAATATTCCAAGAACATCTTTTATATTAATATTTCAAATTTGGTGTTTACTTTTTAATTCAGCTTTACTACATTTATATACAGTGTAAACGTGAAATTAAACTTTCCTTGTTACACTGAATGTTACATTTCAAGATTTTGGTAAGCATTGTTCGGTTTGGTTCCATGAATTCGTGTGACTTTGTGGAGGTCTTGACGGTTCACAGTGAGCCGAAAATTAAATACACTTTTGAATGATAAAAATCAGGTCCTTAAAAAGAACTATTGAGGATATACAGTAAAGGTTAAACGTAACCATTTCGGACGCGTATCAATTCTTACACTGGATTTGAGCAGCTATTTTGAAAGACTAATCTATGGTAACTCATGTGTTTTGAAAAACAATTATTTCAAAAAACATCTTTTACAGAGTCTATAGACACCTTTCTGGTATAATTATAAACCTCTATTAAGGGTGATGTTTTAAACCTAACAGGAACTAAAAAGCACCAACGTCAATGGAATTTAAAAACACCAAATTAGGGTTTAAAAACACTTTTTCTGGTATTAATATACACCTCTACTCAAAGTGATTAAAACACTTAACAGGATTTAAAAAGCACCTTCAGAGAAGGTATTATTTCGCACCGTTTTGAAAGGTGCGTATTGACATCCTCTCGAATGGTGCTTTTGAACACCAATAGAGGTGCTACTGGGGATGCATTAGGAAACACCTCTAAAGGTGTCAAACAGTTCCATTTTTTTAACAATGTAGCCACGTTGACTCTTTTTTTTAACCACCACTCAAATTGACACCCTACATGTTAGTACAGCCAGTTACTTGGTTTCAAGAACGTTTAACAAAATCTTAAGCACCAATAAATTCTAAAGCTGTTATCTCATTTTACGAACCCTTTCACCGATTTCGGTCTCGTCATAGGCGGGTAGATGATTAAGATCGTATTGAAGGGTGCATGCGCGTATGAAGTTGTTGTATCTTTCCTCATCCATGTCATCGATGAAGAGAATATTCTCCTTCAAGTGTTCTGAATCCACGGCTGTTGAGGGACGTACGATATTTTTCCCGACACCCTCACTTGCCCATCCAATTTCTCCATCTTGCAGAACAACGCCGACAACAAGGGATGGTTTTCCAGAACCAACGGGTCCAACAATGGCCACCAATGATCCTCGTGGTGCTTCTAAATTAATGTATCGCAGAAATGGATGATCAATTTTATTCCAACTGAATGTGGCCTTCGACATTGCAACACCCAAAAATGTCATGAAGAGATATTGGTTAGAATATAATTACTCGCACTAGATTAATTCTAATTTTCTAAAATTGTCGTTAGTTAATCCTTGCTGTACGTATTGCACCGTTTCGTTGCTGTTTAAAACTTTGTTTATTCTTGATAGTGACACCTTTATCTGCAATGAGGTGGGGTGGCGTAGCGGTTAGCGCTTTCGCCTCGCAGCAAGAGGATCCCGGTTTCGATCCCGGACTGTGGCACCGGGTGAAAATCTGGGAACAAATCCTTCTGCGTAGAGTTTGCAAGTTCTCTCCTTTTTTGGGAGAGCTAATTTTTCAGTTTATAATCGGACTGAAACAATTTTAAACTGCTCACGTGAAATTATTGTCTAAGTATTTTTTAAGGTTCCTTATTTAGTTAAAGGATTGAAAACGAATTTTAGATATTTTTCCCACTATTTCGGGGCTAGGTTCTTTACCCGCGTCCTATCTTTTCGTAGTTCGAAATCGTTCTGATTATTTCTTTTTAGCCCTCTGACCATCTTTGTAAAAGGTTCACGCTCCTCAATTATTTGGGAACGCCGCTCCCAGGTTCATTGGAACCACCGTGAACTCTTTTTGAAAGGTTCTTTTCCATTTCAAAAGAGCTCTTCTTTAATCCGTTAATCCCTAGAACCTAGCCCTCGCTTTTTTTGGGTGATTTTATTTATTTTAAGTTCAAAGGTTAATACATTTTGTAGGCTTAAATCTATACAGGTGACAAACGCGATATACAATGATTTTAAATACAATATAAATAAGGTGCACAAGAGTTCAAATTTTGACCGTAACCCTTGCCAAAATCGCGGTTCGAATTTCAAGACTTATTTAAGTACCGTAATAAGTCCCCACTAGGTACACCGGCAGTCCAAAAACGAGACTTATTTGAGTTTGGATTTCTAAATTTACAAGACTTGTAGCAGTACCCCTCGAGTCTCTTTTTTGGACACTATAGTAAGATTCTTTCGAATCTCTATTTTGGATACTATTGTAAGTTTCCATCGGGTGTTCATATTTTGATACTAGAGTAATACTCCCTCGAGTCTCTTTTTGGACACTTTAGTAAGATTCCCTCGAGTCCCTTATTTGGACATTATAGTAAGACTCCCCGAGTCACATTTTCGGACACTATAGTAAGATTCCCAGGAGTGTCTTATTGGGATACTATAGTAAGATTCCCTCGAGTTTCTTTTTTTGACACTATAGTAAGATTTCCTCTAGTCTCTATTTCGGATACTGTAGTAAGATTTCCTCTAGTCTCTATTTCGGATACTGTAGTAAGACTTCCAGGAGTGTCGTATTTGAATGCTAATGTAAGATTTCCTGCAGTCTTTTTTTTGGACACTATTGTAAGATTTCATAGAGTCTTTCATTTGGACACTATAGCAAGATTCCCTCTAGTCTCTACTTCGGACACTGTAGTAAGACTCCCTGGAGTGTCGTATTTGGATGCTATTGTAAGATTTCCTCGCATCTCTTATTTGTATACTATTATAAGATTCCCTGGAGTCTCTTGCTTGTATACTATTGTAAGACTCCCTCGAGTCTCTTCCTTGTATACTATTATAAAATTCCCTGGAGTCTCTTGCTTGTATACTATTGCAAGATTCCCTGGAGTCTCTTACTTGTATACTATTGTAAGATTCCCTGGAGTCTCTTACTTGTATACAATTGTAAGATTCCCTGGAGTCTCTTACTTGTATACTATTGTAAGATTCCCTCGAGTCTCTTACTTGTATACTATTGCAAGATTCCCTCGATTAATTGCAAATTGCAAAAAAAACAAGGAAGAAACTATGCTGGTACACTCTAAGAATATGGGGTGTGCCTTAACACCTTTAAAAGTAGTTTATATGGGTCCAAATTTGACACCGTTACAGGTGTTCATATACACCCCTAAAAGGGTTTAATAACACTTATTTGAGCAATTGGTGTCAAAGATAAGAATAAAATGGTGCAATAGAGGTGTAGTTTAACACCTTTTGAACTCTTATATCGAACTAAAACTTAATTTTTTACTCTCATATGAGTGTCGCATAACACCATTCAGAGTGTTTGATTTATTCGCGAATAGCGCTATATTCATAGCAAGGTTCCACCTTGAGAGGAACTTAAGAGGACAGTTCTAACATGCAGAGCTATAACCCTTTAGGCAAGGGTAGTTCTCTCACGCAATGTGAAACTTCACAAAATCCAGCGTGAAACTGCATGATATGTTGGTCATTTTCACCGACTTAATAACTTCTGAAAAGGCAGAAAGTTTTAAATTAGTAAAAATGCATCGGGTGTTAAATTGGTTTTGGAGGCTATAATATCCCAGCAGTAGATACAGACAAACTCGTTAAATTTAACAATCTCTTTTCACGAAGAGTTTTTCGAACAGCAGAAACGCGTTTGACCTAATCTACTCTACTATATTTAAAAAAAAAAAAACATTTTCTACTCTAATTTTACTCAAAATAAAGATAAGACATGTCACAAAAGCATGTGCCCCACATGTTGGCCTCTCAAGCTGGCGTCTATAGTCCATAACGGTGGAACGAATTCTACGCTACACCGTGGCCACAGGTCTCTTCAAGGCCTGAATATGTGGGTGCACAATATGCCTCTGACATTGGTGCAAGGATGTGAGCCCCCCTCTCCCCAATTGTAACAATAATAATAATAGTCGCCCCACTGTGAGGCCAGTACCTAACCTAGTCTCGTTTTTTTAGTGTCACACAATACTTTTAAGAGTAACGCGTAACACTTTCAAGAGTGCAATAGCGTTGCTAGGGCTTGAAATTTCGGGGCTTAATCTTATTATTCGTATATTAAAGATATTAAAGATATACAAACTTTTATGATAAAGAGTACGGAACCGAGTTATTGACTATGAGACAATTGTAGATGAAAGCATTTCGCTCGTCTTTTTTAAGTTTAGTTTTCGTTTGCTTTTAGTCCCCATTACTCTTTGATATTGAAATTCATCTCTACAAAGATGAACCTTAACGAAATTTTCATTATAATTTATATACACTATATTGTTAAAGAATTTTAGGGGGCTACGAGCAATTTTTTGGTATAGTTTACGGATTATTTTGAGGGGGCTAACTTTTAAATTTGGGGGCGCTATAGCCCCCATAAAAGGCCTAGCGACGCCACTGCGAGAGTGTCGCATAACACTTTTAAGAGTGTCACCTAACACGTTTAGCAGTGCTTTATGAATGTACAATACCGTTGGATTAAGAATCTCCTTGTTAATTTTATTTAATGGATAAAAATATATTCTTTCATGAATATCATCTTTAAAAAAAACGTTTAAAAATTAAGGTTTTCAATAATTTTTTACTGTTCGGATTGACTTTAATATTAAAACATTAATGAAAATGAAAGACCTTTTTTAAAAACCCGCAGTATACTATAATTTTACATGTTTAATTTCAAAACGGTGTTTTAATGGTGTTATTTTACACCGAATTTACACTTTAAATTGGCCCCTAAAAACTCAACGTAATAAAACTCTCTTTTGGGTGTTTTTACGGTGTTTACACCATTTTAACTCTTTTTTAACACTTCCATTTCTTAGAGTGTAGAAAGAATCTCTTTCCAATCTCAAAAACTAAGCCTAATTTGGTGAGATTAAAATGTGTCTTATAGGAGTCCTATAATAAGTCGCAGATTTGTGTTCTCAATCAAGTCTAGAAGCAATCCTTTTACAGTCTCTAAAACTGAGCCCTTTTATGTAAGACTAAATTTAGTCTCAAAGGAGTCCAATATGAAACTATTATATTTTTTAACAATTTTTGAGACAAGTTTGGTACCCAAATATCCTTGATCCTTATTTTAGACTTACTTTATACTAAAATAAGACTCTCATTTTGGTTAGGGTTGCTAAATTAACATCTGAGATGGTCCAACTGTTTAGGTACATGTACAAGTTCTTACCACATCTAGCTAAAAAGGTCTTTTCGTCTATCTAACATCCACAACATACACACTCACAGAACATAATCGAAAAAGTCTTTAAAACTTGTAGCTAAAAACCGATTACAACTGAGAGGGAAGGGTCCCGACAGGCTTGTTTTACGTCTATTCGCAACCAGGAAAACTGCTGTAGACTTATATGATAGCGCTAAAGTACTTTGGTTCGCAATTTCCTTCACATTTCGAGCGCCATGGTGATAGTAGATCTTGTCTTAATCGGTGAAGTTAGACTGCAAAACCGAGTGTATTCAATTCTCGAGTCATTCTCGAACTAGCTCTCAGTAAGTCTCTAGCATTGCGAAGTATAAGCAGTGTCATACTTATTGAAACATATCTGATAAACTTTTGATAACTGTATATACAATACTGGCCCTTTTATGACCAAAAATGTTTCAATTTTCTATCTTTTATGGTGGTTTAATATATTTAGGATCGAGACGTGACAGTATTAGATCAAAAGATCTTATTGAGATGAATGAGTAAAGCTTTTTTAAGATGCCTTTTTAGGCCTAACCAATTTTTTTATTCAAAGTTTAGGAAAATAAAAGCAGTAATATTAATGCCTAACAGCAAAAGTAAATAGATATCAAAAAGTTAATAGCTTTAAGTCAATCATACCTTCCCGCCTGCATGCTATGTAAAATGAGTATCGAGTATCACGTGGCTTGCTTGAACCAATAGGATGTTCGCATGACGTCATAGAAGCGACAAGAGATATTGGAAAGCAGTACAAATTACTGAGCATCATGGGAGTAAATTTAGGGCAATATCATTGGTAGCCGCGCTTACGTGATGGAAAATGGCGCCGTAGTAGTGCGGGTAATTGCTGAATTATGGTAAATTATATTAAAATACTAAAGTCTAAAACTGTAATTAGTTTCATAATGCCGCGTAAAAAACGATTTTAGTTTCGCCTTCGGTATCGACCTAGAGAAATTTTTATCTGAAACCTACGAATAATACCGCATACTCTTCCATCATGTTGCAAACAAAAGTTTTCAAACGTCCTTGGCTCTCCCAACATTGTAGTATTGTTTTACGTTCATCTTTCTGTTTCACGAATTCGTCATAATCATATTCCTTACCCATTTTTCATATTACTATTTTATCACATTCATAGACAATCACATGTAGTCTTCACAGATTTTGTACTAGGCCTAGGCTATACTGTCATAGTCTCACAGCAGACAGCTGATTGAAATTACCTTTAGAACGCATGCGCGTCGATTAAACCTTCAACAACCCGCACTACTTTGTCTGAGCGGCGCGACACTAGATACGTTAGGTACATGTCAAGTGGTTCGCTAGGTGCTACGCCATTTGTGCGCTGCCGCGGAATAGGAGCGGGAATCTCAACTTTCATAACGCGCCCATGCCGGGGAGATATTAACTTCTTGTTTATAATCTATTTACTTCTGCTAACAGAAGCAGGTAAAAATTTAGGGAGCGCTCGAAGTTCACTTCCCGTACAAAAATTTTAAGATGTAAATCATCTGCATACGCGCTTTTTTATCGCTACCACGCTGTAACCATTAAGGCTACATTTCTGCAGCACAAAAAACGGGAAAATTTCACAGCAATTCTAGAACTGCAAATTGACTGCCGTTTTTACATTTTCTGTTTGTTAACTGTTAACTGTTAACTGTCTAGACTGGCAGAAATATGCAGCGCAATTCTGCAAACGCTATGCAAAGGTAGAAATACCAGCTGTTAGTTTAAAACTGTAATTTGACCGTTTTTATAGATATGTTACAGGTCTGCAAAAGTGATGGAAAAGTAGAAATCCAGCTGCTAATTTAGAACTGTAATTTGACCGTTTTAATAGACATGTTACAGGTCTGCAAAAGTGATAGAAAAGTAGAAATCCAGCTGCTAATTTAAAACTGCAATTTGACCACATTTATAGACATGTTACAGGTCTGCAAAAGTGATGGAAAAGTAGAAATGCAGCTGCTAATTTAAAACTGTAATTTGACCATTTTTATAGACATGTTACAGGTCTGCAAAAGTGATAGAAAAGTAGAAATCTAGCTGCTAATTTAAAACTGCAATTTGACTACATTTAAAGACATGTTACAGGTCTGCAAAAGTGCTGGAACAGTAGAAATACAGCTGCCAATTTAAAACTTTAATTTGACCTAAATTGACCATTTTTATAGACATGTTACAGGTCTGCAAACGTGATGGAACCAACTTAAAACTGTAATTTAACAACATTTAGAGAGATATATTGCAGGTATTCAAAAGTAGGAAATTCTACTTTTGAATACCTGCAATATGTCTACAAATGTGGAATAGTTACAGTTTTAAATAGGCAGCTGGATTTCTACTTTTCCATCACTTTTTCAGACTTGTAACATGTCTATAAATATGGTCAAATTACAGTTTTAAATTGGCAGCTGGATTTCTACTTTTCCATCACTTTTTCAGACTTGTAACATGTCTATACATGTAGTCAAATTACAGTTTTAAACTAGCATCTGGTATTTCTACTTTTCTATCACTTTTGCACACCTGTAACATGTCTATAAAAATGGCCAAATTACAGTTTTAAATTGGTAGCTGGATTTCTGCTTTTCCATCACTTTTGTAGACCTGTTACATGTCTATAAATTTGGTCAAATTACAGTTTTAAATTGGCAGCTGGATTTCTGCTTTTCCATCACTTTTGTAGACCTGTTACATGTCTATAAATGTGGTCAAATTGCAGTTTTAAATTGGCAGCTGAATATCTACTTTTCCATAAGTTTTGCAGACCTGTAACATGTCTATAAATGAGGTAAAATTACAGTTTTAAATTGGCATCTGGATTTCTACTTTTCCATCACATTTGCAGGCCTGTAACATGTCTATAAATGTGGTCAAGTTGCAGTTTTAAACTAGCAGCTGGTATTTCTACTTTTTCATCACTTTTGCAAACCTGTAACATGTCAATAAATATAGTCAAATTGCAGTTTTAAATTGGCAGCTGGATTTCTACTTTTCCATCACTTTTGCAGATCTGTAACATGTCTATAACTGTGGTCAAATTACAGTTTTAATCTAGCAGCTGTTATTTCTACTTTTGCATCGCGTTTGCAGAATCGCGCTGCATATTTCTGCCAGTACAGACAATTAACAGATAATAAACAGAAAATGTAGAAACGGCAGACAATTTCCAGTTCTGGAATTGTTGTTAAATTTTCACGTTTTTCGAGCTGCAGAAAATGTAGCCTTAATGTATACCTATTACAGCGTGGTAGCGATAAAAAAGCGCGTATGCAGCTGAATTACAGCTTAAATTTTTTGTACGGGTAAGTAAATAACTGCCTAAAAATATTAGTAACCAGCAAAGCGTTACTTCATAGTAACTAATAATTGCATAATTAATTTTTAGAAGCGCCGCGTTTGGTTTTTACTATATTTCTAACATGGGTTTTCAGAGATGACCGATTTCCATTCATTTTTTATCTGTGGAATGATATTTTTTAGGATAAAGGTCAAATTGTTTAATATCGACGTGGAAATTTCACTGAGACGCTTTTTCACGCAGTTTCGAACTGTCTTACATTGTTTTGTTGTTGTTGTTGTTGCTTAGACAAAAGTTGCATGTGAAACTGGAAATCTGATTAGACAAAATAACCAGTGAAAATTGCAACATGTGCACTCTTGGCTCCAATTTCGGATTTTTAACGATATTCTTGAGAAACTTATATCATTGACTATCGTCACTGGCTAAACTGGGACCTGGAATCGACCTGGAAAAGAGCTAGGTAGTTTATAACCGGGTTGATAAATGGTTCTTCGTATTTTCTGCTAAACTCTATTCGCGCCACTTCACTTAAGTCCAAGCCGAGGCTTTGGCTACACCGAGTTAACGGTGAGGCTGAAAGCTTATTGGTTTACAGTCGAATTCCCTTTAGGCCAGGACAGATAGGCCAAAAAAGGGCTTGACCTAGAACATTTGAACATAAAGATGAAAATTGGTACATGTGTTGTTTTTGACCCAACAAAAAATATACTAAAAGTCCCCTGCTGTAGAGCGCGAGCTTTCGCCGCCATCTTGGAAAATGGCCGCCGTGAATTACAGCTACAATGTATTCAACGTTCTTCTTCAAAAATTATGAAAATTGGTACACATTATCACTGGAACCACATGAACATCATGGCAAAATTTTACAGCTCTGTGTTTAATAGTTTGGTCGCCATATTGGAAAATGGCCGCCGTGAATGCTAGGTACAGTATATTTCACCATGTTGTTGGAAAATTATGAAAATTGATAGGTATTATAATCAGAGCTGTGTGAATCTCATAGTAAAATATTGAAGCAATTAGACAGATAGTTTGGCCGCCATGTTGGAAAATGTCCGCCATCAATGCCAATTAGGTACAGTATATGGTTCAAAAATTATGAAAATTGGTAATTATTATGTTGAAGACCGTCTAAATGTCATACTTGAATATTGAAGACGTGCTTCTGATAGTTTGGGCGCCATCTTCTAAAATGACTGCTCGAAGTGCCAAATATATTACCGATATATAAATTTTTTCGATATTTTTTTATGGAGTAGATGATTTTCATGAACGTATAAAACGCCATAAAAATAACTACTTTTGAGTCTAAATTATCGACCCATCTTCAAAAATGGTCCCTGAAATATTACTATCCAAAAATCTGGAAAAAAGAATAGGAAAGCCATCTTACTCGGATTTTGGTTATGAAAACCGTTTTATATGGGGTATATACAAGATTTTTTATTACGGCTAATACCTTGACAATGACCACACATTGCCCAGCAAGCTAATACAGATAGTCTACATTCACAGTTCTTTATACAAGATGTTTTGCAGACTGTAGGTACAAATAATGAGTGTTACAAAATCATCTGATGCCGGAAGGAGAATGGTGTGAATGGGATTAAATCGCTTCCTAGCTATTTTGGACTTGAAGATACGCTCGGAAAAAAATGTAGTTTTGCGGTGTCGGTTGTTGGATGAAGCTTAGCGAGATCAAATGAGGACTTGACAGTATATGTGACAACGGTTCGATTATACTTGTAATTTCTACATAGTTGAAGCGTGACGTGTCAATTATCACCCTAAAAAAAGCAAAAAGAAATCTCTCTTCGGCAGCAGCTATGATTCCCTAGATGCAATATGGTCATTAAAAAAGCGCAACAAATTTGTTAGATGTTGATTTTCTGTCATTACTTTAAACCACGCCTTATCATAACCACACCCAGTTACAGCACGTAAATGAAAGAAATGCTCTCTTAACCTTTTTTACTCAAACGACTTATCGTGGCGGAGGGGGCCCGAGTTCGGTGTGACGGTTCGGGAGTTCCTTGGGTTCGCCCTTGGTTCAGATCGTTCCTTGCCCCATTCCGTGAAGGTTTTGCTGGGCCGCTTCGCCACCGCTCAGGTGTTGCCATGGCTCACCTCCGCTATTGTCAGCCCTCTAGGGGTCGCGGATACACTATTTGTTTGGGCCTTATGGCACTGTTGTGCTTGGAGAGAACTCTTCCGTCCCCTCGAGTCTTCTGCTGCCTTAATCCTTCCCTGTCACCGACCACCTCCTGACTGGGCTCGCCGCTGACGGTGTCCAGCTTCTGTCACCTGCTCAAGTGGCGTTTGTCGGTCCCACTGGCAGATCCAGTGTGCCATGACGGCAGTTCCGCAGGTTCAATTTGTAATATGATGGGAAGGGGCGCTGATAAGGCCCCCAGCTGTGTAGCGCCTAATCAAGGGTTATGACATGCAATTATTATGAAAAATCTTCAGGATGACGATGAATATGTATGAAATGCTAGAGCTCTGTCTAAATTCTAATCTTAAACAACAGTAGAATTTATAAACCCCATATTAAATCATATTCTCTAATCAACATGTTGAGAATAACAGCTTAGAATAACTTTTCTTTCTTTCAGAATTTAGGGCAATGATTTTCATGAGGCCATTTTTAATGATGGCGTCGATAATTTCGACTTCGAGATATCCATTTTTTTGTTGTTTATTACGTTAATGAAAATCATCTATTCAAAAAGGAATTTCAAAAAGATTTATATATTTGAAATATATTTAGCATTTCCAGCAGTCATTTTCGAAGATGGCGCCCAAACTAACAGCAGCACGTCTTCAATATTCAAGTATGATGCTGAGACGGTCTTAAGCATAATTATTACCAATTTTCATAATTTTTGAACCATATACTGTATCTATATGACATTGATGGCGGCCATTTTCCAACATGGCGGCCAAACTATCTGATTAATGGCTTCAATATTTTACTATGAGGTTCACACAGCTCTGATTGTAATACCTATCAATTTTCATAATTTTCCAACAACATGGTGAAATATACTGTACCTAGCATTAACGGCGGCCATTTTCCAATATGGCGACCAAACTATTGAACACAGAGCTGTAAAATTTGGCCATGATGTTCATGTGGTTCCAATCATAATGTGTACCAATTTTCATAATTTTTGAAGAAGAACGTTGAATACATTGTAGCTGGCATTCCCGGCGGCCATTTTCCAAGATGGCGGCGAAAGCTCGCGCTCTACAGCAGGGGACTTTTAGTATATTTTTTGTTGGGTCAAAAACAACACATGTACCAATTTTCATCTTTATGTTCAAATGTTCTAGGTCAAACCCTAAAAGTCCTGGGCTAATAGCGATGGGACTGTCGTTCCCGCGGCTGAGAAGCAAGTTTCGGTGACAAATTTAATAATTGCCGCGCTCTTTTGTCAAGTAGAATTATTTCTTAATGGCGTTGCTGTCCAGCAACCTAATAATATGTTCCCATACATGGCCTATTTGAAAGTACTTTTAAATTATGGGCAAACGGCGGCCAACTCGTGGTTAACTTCTATGCTATACTATTTGGATACAATTATTGAACCGGCCACGGCTCTCGAAGATGCTAACATTAACAAAGAAGATAATGGTATCGGGCGGCGCAGTAAACGCGTCGCCAAATCAAAGACGTGCGACGTAATTGGCGAGTTATTTCTGGATATGTTTAAAACGCCCAAATTCTTACTAGATAATATTGAGGTTCGGATTAGATTGCATCGCAGCTCCTCGGATTTCGCCATTATCCACAATGAGCAGAACAAAAATTATAAGATTGACTTAACGGAATGTACCTTGTTTACGCGCGAGATTGAGGTTAATCCCGAATTGCAAATAGCGCACGCCCAAATGTTAAATTCCGGAATAAACGCTCGATACGAAGTAAACTCGATTGTTATGAAAAATTTCTTAATAACTGCTGGAACGCAAGATTATATTAGGGACAGCTTGTTTTCAGGGCCATTACCATCGCGAACTGTCGTCGCTTTCGTTGCTAATAGTAAATTTGTGGGGGACGCCACTTCCAACCCCCTAAACTTCCAACATTTCAATCTCGATTTCATGCAATTTTCGTTAAACTCTCAAAATTATCCCGATATACCTTTCACGCCTAATTTTGCCGATGATCAATACGTTAGATGTTACAATTCCTTATTCGAGGGGCTCGACACATTAGGTCTTGACCGAGGGAATATTATATCTTACGATTTATATAAAAAAGGCTTTTTTATCGTTGTTTTTGATTTGAGTAGAGAACATCTCGCGTCTTTAGGTTTAAATTCCATGCCCCAGACTGGTAACTTGCGTTTATCGTTAAGATTCAGCGCTGCGCTAGCCGAGAACGTCACGTGCATTGTTATGGCCGAATTTCCAAACAATCAATTAATTATATCTAAAAACAGAGAAATTATTTATAATCACCCCAACGTATAAAAGACTAAAGCATTAAAAATACAATATCAGTCGCGAGTCAACATGCACCAAGTCCACACCGTCACGCCGAAGCTCGACATTTGCGTCATTGAATCAATCGAACCTAAAATCTTAGTTCAAAGATCGGATACGCGTACAAAAACTATATTAAAACCCAACGCTTGGTACGCTTTGTTTCGGTTTCAAAATGAAATCACCTCTTTTCTCGAGGGAAAAATTCCTCGCTATCATATTTGGTTGCCCGTCAAAGAACGCCTCAAGCTGGAATGTTTCGTCAATTCGAAAGAAGAACGGCTAATTGATCTTCGACACTACGAACGAGGCAGCGGAAGTCGTTATTTCCTCAACTTTAGCACCAGCGAAGGATTCAGCCTGGACAAAACAGGCTGGCAGACGTTGCTCAATTTAAAGCCTCTCATTGACGAGACTATCAAGGCTAAAGGAATAGCTGTCTGTCGAATGCGTGAATTAATTTTAAACGAGCTGACCACCACTTTGTTTGACGTCACTTCCACCTGCGGCAACATCGAGTGTCGAAAACAAATCTGCCACTCTCAAAGCTGCTCGGAATTTGACACGAATTTCGGTGATCGAGTCGAGCGAAATTTGCACGAAGCGCTGCCTCAACTGGACCGGAACAAAATTTTAAGGCAGTTTGAGGATGAAAATGGATGGTTAGATGATCAAGAGGATATTTACTCTTATTTTACCAACAATTTTGCCGATTTAAAGAACGCCTTGATTTATGGTTATTAAATATGACGGATGTTTAAAAAAAATGTATTGATATATAGTAATTGTTTAACTGATATTGTGATTTTAAAATACCTTTGTGGATAATAAATAAAGTTGTTTATTGGGAAAACATTTTAGTCGTTATTTACACTCGCTACAATATGGATACTAAAATTAGAAAAATTTATTACGACGTGGCTAATCCGGCCGCTTATGGGTCGCTAGCCAGGCTACAAAAAGCTTTACCGGGCGTGTCCAAAGCAAAATTAACCGCCTTTCTCGAGAAACAACCAGCCTACACGAAACATCGTTTTAGACGCTTCCGCTTCAAAACCAACCAAGTGTACGCCTCGAGCATGGACGATGTCTTTCAAGCTGATTTGATGGATCTACCAAAATTAAAACGTTTTAATAAAAATGTTCGTTACGTCTTGTGCGTCATTGATGTCCTAAGCCGGTACGGATGGACAATACCTCTTAAAAACAAAACATCTGGCGAGGTTATCGAAGCTTTCAAAACCATATTTCGAGAGAGGATTCCGTTGAAAATATACGCTGACTTTGGTGGGGAGTTTAGTTCGCGCAACTTTGACTCTTTTTTGAAGCGCAACAATGTGCAAATACATTTTGCCCGAAGTCAGCATAAAGCTAGTTTAGCCGAGCGTTTTATAAGAACAATTAAGGAGCAGATTGCCAAGGTTATAACGGCCACGGGAAATAAAAATTACGTGAAATATTTACCTTTAATAACTCGAGCTTATAATGAACGGGTTCATTCAACTACCGGCATAGCGCCGACAAATGTTAATATAGATAACGAATCAATTATTTGGAATAAATTGTACGGCAAATCTAACGGAATTCATCGATACGCGCCAAGATTTAAAATTGGCGACCACGTGCGTCTTTCTATAGCCAGTCGGGTTTTTAGAAAAATTAGCTCTGGTGGGACTTTTACTGACGAAATATTTCGCGTTGTTGACGTCATACCAAGGTCTCCACCCGTGTATCGAGTAGCAGATTTGAAGGGAGAAGAAATTCTGGGCGTCTTCTACGCCGCCGAATTGCAAAAAGTCTCGTTACCTGAGACGGGCCTCGTCAAGAGCCAATTATGAACACTTCGCAAATAAACGCTCTTTTAACTTGCGACAAAAGGACGCGACCCTATTACCTGGGTTGCTTCCCGGTGGACAAGCTACCGCATCGTCCTAAACAATCCAAATTTTGCTTCGTATTTAACAATGAACCATCTGGCCAGGCTGGACAGCATTGGATAGCGTGTTATTGCAGCAATGACACGGTGGAAATGTTCTGCACATACGGAAATTCGCCACGATTCTATAGGGTTAATTTAAAACGATACGGGAAAAGAGTTGTTTACAACAAGCATCAAATTCAACACCCTTTTTTTCAACTGTGCGGCATCCATTGTTGTCTGTACCTAACACTAAGGGCCGATGGAATCTCAAGGAAGACGATATTAGACGGCATCTATGATCAGAATCTTAAACTTAACGATTATGTCGCTTTATTATATTTATCTTTACATTTAAAAAAACATGTACACAGATATTGTTCGCAATAAAACAATTTTTATTTTGTCTAAATATTACATTTAATTAATATCGCGCCATTTATTGTGCCTCTTTCTCCTCTCGTTAGATGGAACCAGCGGTCCTAAGTTTTGAAGTTCATCTTTTTTCTTCCGAGGCTTTTTTTGTTTTTTTTTCTTCTGCTTGGCAGAGGCGCTTTCAAACAGGTTTTCTAGGTCCGTTAAACTTTCCGCGTTGTCTTCTGGTATATTTTCCTGTTCATCGACGATTTCTTCTTGAAAATCGCCGTCGTCATCGCGATTTGCATATCCGACAGCCCCCTCTTCTTCTTCTATCTCTCTTTTTGGCGTGAAAAATGTTTTTTGCAAGCTTTTCGCCAAAACTTCAGCTTGACGTTTTACCATATCGCCAACATAGGTTGGCCCAAATTGCTGGTAAAGTTCATCAGGTGTAGGAGTTCCGGCTTCGCTTTTTAAAACTCTCTCCCGAGGCTTAATTTTATAGCGTGGCGGCGTGGTAAAAGCACTACCTGAAGAACTTAAGGAGGGAGATGACGGGGCAGAACTTGGCCATGAAGATTGTTTTTTTCGAGGCGGCGTTTTAGAGGTGGTCAATAATGACGGTATAGACGCGGCTGAAGACGCCATTGAAGGCATCGTTACTTCAAATTTTGGTAAGGGGATTTTTTTCTCGATACTTAAATATTTATTAAAGGCGTCTAAATATTTATATAATTTATCACGAGCACTCAATGGCGATTTTAAAATATCATCAATCTCTCGGTCCAAGGCCGAATGTTCTTGCGCCGCCGTCGAAGTTACGGCGCTAGCGGGGACAAGAACCATTTGTTTCATAGTTTAGCCGCTATTGCTTGCACAATTGAAGGCAAAATTGCGGCAAGCAACGTCGTGAGAAATCCACCTGATTGCTGCAAGAGCAACTTCTTTTTGCTTTTCTGCGACAAGGTACTCGAGCCTAATTGTCTAATAATTTTCTTGTACTTGGCCAACCTCTTTTTACGGTCTTTACTTAAAAAAATGCCCCCGCCCTTTAAATTCTTACAAATTGTTTGAATGCTTTTTAATTGAGGCGTGCTACTATTGTTTAAGAGTGTACGCCGTTGTTTACAGCTAGTTTGACGTAGACTCTGTAAATAGGGGACAAATTTAGCAAATTTTGATGAGGGACGCGCTACTACGAGGCGAGAACGTTTTCCTGATCGTTGTTTAACGCGCGGCGCCATTATTCAAATGACAATTAAATTTAATCGACATACACATACATAGGCGCCTCGTGAGGTAGAACTCGAGATCTGAGCCGTAAGTTGTCCGGAGTTTCTTGTTTTAAATCAATTACCAAATAACTATAGGGTTCTTTAGTGGCTAGCCTGTACGCATCCGTAATACGTTTCGGATTATCGGGACTAATCTGTTGGGCTAGATAACGAATAGAGGCGACATCGCGAGGATTTTTCATTATTATAAAATACGAAGAGTTTTGGGAAATTATTCGCGACTGGCTACCTTTAGGAAACAGTTGTTGCGTAATAATAATGACCGTATACCCTAAATGATGCGACGTCACGCACACTAAATCGGCAATATGAGTTTGCTTAAATAATTGACTAGCTAAATCATCTAATACCAAGTAGGAGTCGCGATGAGTTTCCCAAAAATCCGGATCGGCCGTTGGCAAGCCTTGAATAAATTGAATTCCCGGAATCAATTGTTTCAATTTTTCGTAGTTTGGTTGCCAGGCCGCGTAGCAATAAATAACCTGTTTATGCGGCGGGTCAAACATAAGTTGATGATTTTGCAATAAGTTACTTAAAAGAAAACTCTTCCCCGCTTGCGTTGGCCCCACGATTAGAAACTGGGCGGGTGTTTGGAACTTTAAAGAATGCGAGACCGACTCGGCTGGATTCATCTTGATTAATAAACATTTTTATTTTAATTAACAGTTTATATATATATATATATATATATATATAATCAAAAATACAATTAGCCCAAAAACCAAAGACCCTTAATAAACACAAATTAGAAAATATTTAAACAATATTAACGAAACCCTTTTACCCAAAAAAAATTCCCCTATGAAGTAATTGTTTTTTTAAAAAGTTTCTCTTCTAATTCCAGACAACGCTGGCGGAAGCGTTGGGCGTTGAGGAGGTTAAAGTTGACGCGCGACTCGGAGGGTGGTAGGATGTAAACACGCACTACTGTAGCGAACACGACGGATGGATGCGCACGCGCACTTTTTCGGTTCCCGACCGCTCTTCGTTGGTGGTTGGGCGTGTCTGGACCAGATGGTCGCAAACATCCGTGCCCTCGCTGGTCGGGAAGTCGGGAAGCCCTTGCCGCAGTGGTTTGTTGTTGCACGGCTTTTTGGAAACCATCGCGCACGATGGACTGTGCTTGCGGTGCTCCCTGGATGGACTGTCCGTGCAACGCCACTGGTACAAGGCGATGTCGCAAAAGGCGCAGCGCGTCGTCTGTGTTTCTACATCTGCAAGATAGAAACCGTCTTTGGCCAGGGCTTCGATGGGAACGCAAGATTCCCACAAGCCCTCGAAAGTATGTCTTCGCCTAGCCTCGTAATTCATGCGCGAGAGATGTTGAAGCGGATGCTGACTCTTTAAAACCGTAGGGTCGACTGGTTGTCAAATCGGCGTTCAACAATCTCTTATTCGAGGTTTGGCGAAATCTTTTGGTGATTTTAACGGCCTCTAGCTGCAGCTTGTATTTATCCCGTTTAAAATTAAAAGGGACATTGACTGTAACTTCCTTTTCCGGATTCATCGCCACACTTTCAAAGGTTTCAAAGTCAAGTTTTTCCAGATTTTCTCGATTTAACGTCAACCCTTTAATTTTCTTGACTTCTTTTCCTTTGCTAGTGCGAAACGAGTAGCTTTTGGCACCGGTACTACAAAAGGAAGTTATATAATCACCGCCGAGTTCGTCCGCCCAGCAACCAATATGATTGCCAGTTGGAATGTCAAACTTTCCCGGTAGATGGCGGTAGATTATCGAGTCGGTGTCACAATACAAAGCTGCGCGGTCCAATTGAAGCAGCATCTTGTTCAATTCGAGTCGCCCGTAGCACGAGACGAAGCTACCCACAATAGCCGACCCCAGTTTGTAGTCTAGAATGTAATCGCTTTTGGCTTTGTACGATAAGAGAGCGATTGAATCTGTGATTGGCCGTAAGTCGACTAATTCCAGAGTGTAATCGCTCGCGTATCGTATCAATTCGTAATAATTGTTGATAAAGATGCTGCGAATCTTTCCCGTATTTAATGCCATGCGACCCCAAAGAGAATTTAAATTAATTTTTGCGATATTACGCAGGGAAGGATTTGATTGAATATCCGCCACGGTCAGAGAAAGCTTTTCATTCTTGTTTATATCGGCGATATACGCCTCTTTTTGCAGAGGCGTTTGCGCGTGAGCGGGAAATCCGGAATTCTTCACTTTCAAGGCGATAAAATCAGTCATGTACTGGGCGAAGAAGTATTCCGTTTTTGGATAATGGTAAACCTCGAATATATCGAGGAGTTTATAACCATGCTCCATAGCGGCATAGACTTCTACCGTTGGCCAGACTGATTCGAAAGCCCGTTCATTGACAGTGTGATCGCAGATTTCCGCTCGCAATTCTAGACACGTGCGACAGAGGGCGTAGGCTAATTTACCACCGCTGCGAAAGGGAATTAAGGGGATGTGGAGATCTTGAGGGGCCAGCAGACGACAACTCATAACGCCAAAATACCACCTGGCGATTTGTCAAAATCTCTGTTATAGATTATGGGGTGGCCGCTAGGGTACGGACAATCGCGACAGACTTTCGGGTACAAAGAAATAATATCCTTGTAGAAAATTTTCTCCTCACCTTGCACGTGGCAGTTGAGAACAAAATTTTCCGTTCGTCCCCCATAGAGAGCGCTACGAGCTGATATTTGAGGTCGAAAAGTTAAACTTTTGCAGAAAGCCTTTGCTTCGGCGTTTTCTTTTAAAAGCTTAGCAAATTGACACTCAAAGATGGAAGTGTATTCATACCCGACCATCTTCTCTTTAATAAACAACTCTCTATCTAAAGTCCGCTCGTACAGAAATCTGTTGCTGGCCTTGAGTTGGGTATTGTAGACATTAAGTTTTTGGCATGGACAACCGTGAAAGTAGCAACCGTGGAAATCGTAGATTTTGGGCGGAGTTTCGCTATAGCCATCGACTAAATAGCGACCCACCCGATATTCACCCCCATAGCTTAAAGCCGTTCGCAATTTTATATTTTCCGTTTTCTCCACCCAAGCGAGATATTTTAAGCTAATTTGACTGTGATTGAATTTTGCGTTATACCCATTAGAAGGAACAATACCCATGCTGTAAGGTTTATAGTAATTGTTAAGATAAATAGTGGTTAGAGCACCCGCCAAAGTGATATTTTTTAAGCAAAAAGGGTCTAATTTTGTTAGATCAACGTAAATTTTTCTAAAAGCTTCGACGCCTTGTCTTAGGACTCGGACATCTTGAATGCAATATTTAATAAGCTCCTCTTTGATATTGTAAATAGATCCTTCCATTGACGCGTACCAAGTTTGAAAATCTCGATAATCATTGGCCTTCATTTGAGCTACGTTAAAGTACGAAGCTTCAGGGATGACGCCAATGTAATTAAGATTTTCTTCGGTATGAAAATCAAATGGAAAAAATCCCTTCGCCACATCGCCGAGGCTAAACATGCTGGTGAAATTACGCAAAGGTTGACTAATATAATTAAAGCTATCGAGAAATCTAATTTGCGGTCCCTCGAGATGAATCATTAGAATTTTACTGCCGTCAAAAATAACGGCAGGGGTGACGTGTCTATGGACTAAAGCGTTGAGAATTAAGAAGTTATCAAAAGCTTTCGCGTAATGAGCTACGACTTGCGTGTTAGTAAAGCGCGGTTGGTACGTTTTACGTTTCTGTCCAGTCAAAACTACTTGTTTTACGCTAAATGCCCGGCGTCGTGGAAATAATTTAAAAATTGCTCGACGCAATTGGCGCCGTAAAAAATTTTGGTTTCAAAGCCAGCTTCAGTCTCTACGTCGCAAACTAGTAAAATGGGTACGTGGATATTATTTCTGAGAATAGTCTCAATGTCGTAATAAATAAACCGCGAGGCTTTCATTTTGGTTTCCAAAGGCATAACAAAATGTTCACCTGGCGGATGAACTATTTTACATTGAGAGCATTCGGGATTGCAGTCGTGATCCTCGCCCATCAGCCGCCCACATTCTAAACATCGTTTTTGACTCGCGCAGGTGCCATTAAGAACATGAGTGTCGAAGCAGGGGCCGGGGAAGAAATAGCGGTGGCATTCGTCGCAACGTTTTAAAACATCCTCGCTGGTTAAATGAAAAGCTTCTCCTT
>JAEQBA010001721.1:0-30901 GCA_019434445.1 Phalangium opilio
AGGTAATCTAGCTTAAATACCAGTCGTCGGTAATCTAGCTTAGATACCAGTCGTCGGTAATCTAGCTTAGATACCAGTCGTCGGTAATCTAGCTTAGATACCAGTCGTCGGTAATCTAGCTTAGATACCAGTCGTCGGTAATCTAGCTTAGATACCAGTCGTCGGTAATCTAGCTTAGATACTAGTCGTCGGTAATCTAGCTTAGATACTAGTCGTGGGTAACTTAGCTTAATTACCTGTCATCGGTAACTTAGCTTAATTACCTGTCTTCGGTAACTTGGCTTAATTACCTATCATCGGTAACTTAGCTTAATTATCTGTCATCGGTAACCTAGCTTAATTACCATCCGTCGGTAATCCGCTTAATTATCAGCCGTCGGTAATCCGCTTAATTACCAGCCGTCGGTAATCTAGCTTAATTACCATTCGGCGGTAATCTAGCTTATTTACCAGTCGTCGGTAATCCGGCTTAATTACCAGCCGTCGGTAATCCGGCTTAATTACCAGCCGTCGGTAATCCGGCTTAATTGCCAGCCGTCGGTAATCTAGTTTATTTACCAGTCGTCGGTAATCCGGCTTAATTACCAGCCGTCGGTAATCCGGCTTAATTGCCAGTCGTAGGTAATCTAGCGTGAATACCAGTCGTCGGTAATCTAGCTAGATACCAGTCGTAGGTAATCTAGCGTAAATACCAGTCGTCGGTAATCTAGCTTAGATACCAGTCGTCGGTAATCTAGCTTAGATACCAGTCGTCGGTAATCTAGCTTAGATACCAGTCGTCGGTAATCTAGCTTAGATACCAGTCGTCGGTAATCTAGCTTAGATACCAGTCGTCGGTAATCTAGCTTAGATACTAGTCGTCGGTAATCTAGCTTAATACCAGTCGTCGGTAATCTAGCTTATTTACCAGTCGTCGGTAATCTAGCTTATTTACCAGTCTCGGTAATCTAGCTTAATTACCAGTCGTGGTAACTTAGCTTAATTACCTGTCATCGGTAACTTAGCTTAATTACCTGTCATCGGTAACTTAGCTTAATTACCTTCTTCGGTAACTTAGCTTAATTACCATCACGGTAACTTAGCTTAATTATCTGTCATCGGTAACCTAGCTTAATTACCACCGTCGGTAATCCAGCTTAATTATCAGCCGTCGGTAATCCGGCTTAATTACCAGCCGTCGGTAATCTAGCTTAATTACCATTCGGCGGTAATCTAGCTTATTTACCAGTCGTCGATAATCTAGCTTATTTATCAGTCGTCGGTACCTAGCTTAATTACCAGCCGTCGGTAATCCGCTTAATTGCCAGCCGTCGGTAATCTAGTTTATTACCAGTCGTCGGTAATCCGGCTTAATTACCAGCCGTCGGTAATCCGCTTAATTGCCAGCCGTCGGTAATCTAGCTTAATTACCAGTCGGCGGTAATCTAGTTTAATTACCATCATCAGGTAATCTAGCTTATTACCAGTCGTCGGTAATCTAGCTTAATTACCAGTCGTCGGTAATCTAGCTTAATTACCAGTCGTAGGTAATCTAGCTTAATACCAGTCGTCGGTAATCTAGCTTAATACCAGTCGTCGGTAATCTAGCTTAGATACCAGTCGTCGGTAATCTAGCTTAGATACCAGTCGTCGGTAATCTAGCTTAGATACCAGTCGTCGGTAATCTAGCTTAGATACCAGTCGTCGGTAATCTAGCTTAGATACCAGTCGTCGGTAATCTAGCTTAGATACTAGTCGTCGGTAATCTAGCTTAGATACTAGTCGTGGGTAATTAGCTTAATTACCTGTCATCGGTAACTTAGCTTAATTACCTGTTTTCGGTAACTTAGCTTAATTACCTGTCATCGGTAACTTAGCTTAATTACTGTCATCGGTAACCTAGCTTAATTACCAACGTCGGTAATCCGCTTAATTATCAGCGTCGGTAATCCGGCTTAATTACCAGCCGTCGGTAATCTAGCTTAATTACCATTCGGCGGTAATCTAGCTTATTTACCAGTCGTCGATAATCTAGCTTATTTACCAGTCGTCGGTAATCCGGCTTAATTACCAGCCGTCGGTAATCCGCTTAATTACCAGCCGTCGGTAATCTAGTTTAATTACCAGTCGGGTAATCTAGTTTAATTACAAGTCGGCGGTAATCTAGCTTATTTACCAGTCGTCGATAATCTAGCTTAATTACCAGTCGTTTGTAATCTAGCTTAATTACCAGTCGTAGGTAATCTAGCGTAATACCAGTCGTAGGTAATCTAGCGTAAATACCAGTCGTCGGTAATCTAGCTTAGATACCGGTCGTCGGTAATCTAGCTTATTTTAGTCATAGGTAATCTAGCGTAAATACCAGTCGTCGGTAATCTAGCTTAGATACCAGTCGTCGGTATCTAGCTTAATACCAGTCGTCGGTAATCTAGCTTAATTACCAGTCGTCGGTAATCTAGCTTAGATACCAGTCGTCGGTAATCTAGCTTAGATACCAGTCGTCGTTATCGAGCTTAATCCAGTCGTCGGTAATCTAGCTTAGATACTAGTCGTAGGTAATCTAGCTTAGATACTAGTCGTTGGTAACTTAGCTTAATTACCAGTCATCGGTAACTAGCTTAATTACCTGTCTTCGGTAACTTAGCTTAATTACCTATCATCGGTAACTTAGCTTAATTATCTGTCATCGGTAACCTAGCTTAATTACCATCCGTCGGTAATCCGGCTTAATTATCAGTCCGTCGGTAATCCGGCTTAATTACCAGCCGTCGGTAATCTAGCTTAATTACCATTCGGCGGTAATCTAGCTTATTTACCAGTCGTCGATAATCTAGCTTATTTACCAGTCGTCGGTAATCCGCTTAATTACCAGCCGTCGGTAATCCGGCTTAATTGCCAGCCGTCGGTAATCTAGTTTAATTACCAGTCGTCGGTAATCCGGCTTAATTACCAGCCGTCGGTAATCCGGCTTAATTGCCAGCCGTCGATAATCTAGCTTAATTACCAGTCGTCTGTAATCTAGCTTAATTACCAGTCGTAGGTAATCTAGCGTAATACCAGTCGTCGGTAATCTAGCTTAATACCCGTCGTTCGGTAATCTAGCCTAATTTTAAGTCATAGGTAATCTAGCGTAAATACCAGTCGTCCGTAATCTAGCTTAGATACCAGTCGTCGGTAATCTAGCTTAGATACCAGTCGTCGGTAATCTAGCTTAATTACCAGTCGTCGGTAATCTAGCTTAGATACCAGTCGTCGGTAATCTAGCTTAGATACCAGTCGTCGGTTATCGAGCTTAGATACCAGTCGTCGGTAATCTAGCTTAGATACTAGTCGTAGGTAATCTAGCTTAGATACTAGTCGTAGGTAATCTAGCTTAGATACTAGTCGTGGGTAATTTAGCTTAATTACCTGTCATCGGTAACTTAGCTTAATTATCTGTCATCGGTAACCTAGCTTAATTACCAACCGTCGATAATCCGCTTAATTATCAGCCGTCGGTAATCCGGCTTAATTATCAGCCGTCGGTAATCCGGCTTAATTACCAGCCGTCGGTAATCTAGCTTAATTACCATTCGGCGGTAATCTAGCTTATTTGCCAGTCGTCGATAATCTAGCTTAATTACCTGCCGTCGGTAATCTAGCTTAATTACCTGCCGTCGGTAATCTAGCTTAATTACCAGACGCCGGTAATCTAGCTTAATTACCAGTTGTCGGTAATCTAGCTTAATTACCTGCCGTCGGTAATCTAGCTTAATTACCAGACGCCGTAATCTAGCTTAATTACCAGTTGTCGGTAATCTAGCTTAATTATCAGTTGCCGGTAGTCTAGCCTAATTACCAGTCGCCGGTAATCTAGCCTAATTACCAGTCGTCGGTAATCTAGCTTAATTACCAGTCGTAGGTAATCTAGCTTAATACCAGTCGTTCGTATCTAGCTTAATTACCAGTCGTCGGTAATCTAGCTTAGTTACCAGTCGTCGGTTCTAGCTTAATACCAGTCGTCGGTAATCTAGCTTAGATACCAGTCGTCGGTAATCTAGCTTAATTACCAGTCGTCGGTAATCTAGCTTAATTACCAGTCGTCGGTAATCTAGCTTAATTACCAGTCGTCGGTAATCTAGCTTAATTACCTGTCATCGGTAACTTAGCTTAATTACCTGTCATCGGTAATCCGGCTTAATTATCAGCCGTCGGTAATCCTAGCTTAATTACCAGCCGTCGGTAATCTAGCTTAATTACCATTCGGCGGTAATCTAGCTTATTTACCAGTCGTCGATAATCTAGCTTATTTACCAGTCGTCGGTAATCTAGCTTAATTACCAGTCGTAGGTAATCTAGCGTGAATACCAGTCGTCGGTAATCTAGCTTAGATACCAGTCGTCGGTAATCTAGCTTAATTACCAGTCGTCGGTAATCTAGCGTAATACCAGTCGTCGGTAATCTAGCGTAGATACCAGTCGTCGGTAATCTAGCTTAGATACCAGTCGTCGGTAATCTAGCTTAATTACCAGTCGTCGGTAATCTAGCTTAATACCAGTCGTCGGTAATCTAGCTTAGATACCAGTCGTCGGTAATCTAGCTTAGATACCAGTCGTCGGTAATCTAGCTTAGATACCAGTCGTCGGTAATCTAGCTTAGATACCAGTCGTCGATAATCTAGCTTAATTACCAGTCGTAGGTAATCTAGCGTGAATACCAGTCGTCGGTAATCTAGCTTAGATACCAGTCGTGGGTAACTTAGCTTAATTACCTGTCATCGGGTAACTTAGCTTAATTACCTGTCATCGGTAACTTAGCTTAATTACCTGTCTTCGGTAACTTAGCTTAATTACCTATCAACGGTAACTTAGCTTAATTATCTGTCATCGGTAACCTAGCTTAATTACCAACCGTCGGTAGTCCAGCTTAATTATCAGCCGTCGGTAATCCGGCTTAATTACCAGCCGTCGATAATCTAGCTTAATTACCATTCGGCGGTAATCTAGCTTATTTACCAGTCGTCGATAATCTAGCTTATTTATCTGTCATCGGTAACCTAGCTTAATTACCAGCCGTCGGTAATCCGGCTTAATTGCCAGCCGTCGGTAATCTAGTTTATTTACCAGTCGTCGGTAATCCGGCTTAATTACCAGCCGTCGGTAATCCGGCTTAATTGCCAGCCGTCGGTAATCTAGTTTAATTACCAGTCGGCGGTAATCTAGTTTAATTACCAGTCAGCGGTAATCTAGCTTATTTACCAGTCGTCGATAATCTTGCTTAATTACCAGTCGTCTGTAATCTAGCTTAATTACCAGTCGTAGGTAATCTAGCGTAAATACCAGTCGTCGGTAATCTAGCTTAGATACCAGTCGTCGGTAATCTAGCTTAGATACCAGTCGTCGGTAATCTAGCTTAGATACCAGTCGTCGGTAATCTAGCTTAGATACCAGTCGTCTGTAATCTAGCTTAGATACCAGTCGTCGGTAATCTAGCTTAGATACCAGTCGTCGGTAATCTAGCTTAGATACTAGTCGTCGGTAATCTAGCTTAGATACTAGTCGTGGGTAATTTAGCTTAATTACCTGTCATCGGTAACTTAGCTTAATTACCTGTTTTCGGTAACTTAGCTTAATTATCTGTCATCGGTAACCTAGCTTAATTACCAACCGTCGGTAATCTAGCTTAATTACCATTCGGCGGTAATCTAGCTTATTTACCAGTCGTCGATAATCTAGCTTATTTACCAGTCGTCGGTAATCTAGCTTAATTACCAGTCGTAGGTAATCTAGCGTGAATACCAGTCGTCGGTAATCTAGCTTAGATACCAGTCGTCGGTAATCTAGCTTAATTACCAGTCGTCGGTTATCTAGCTTAGATACCAGTCGTCGGTAATCTAGCTTAGATACCAGTCGTCGGTAATCTAGCTTAGATACCAGTCGTCGGTAATCTAGCTTAGATACCAGTCGTCGGTAATCTAGCTTAGATACCAGTCGTCGGTAATCTAGCTTAGATACCAGTCGTCGATAATCTAGCTTATTTACCAGTCGTCGGTAATCTAGCTTAATTACCAGTCGTAGGTAATCTAGCGTGAATACCAGTCGTCGGTAATCTAGCTTAGATACCAGTCGTGGGTAACTTAGCTTAATTACCTGTCATCGGGTAACTTAGCTTAATTACCTGTCATCGGTAACTTAGCTTAATTACCTGTCTTCGGTAACTTAGCTTAATTACCTGTCATCGGTAACTTAGCTTAATTACCTGTCTTCGGTAACTTAGCTTAATTACCTATCAACGGTAACTTAGCTTAATTATCTGTCATCGGTAACCTAGCTTAATTACCAACCGTCGGTAGTCCAGCTTAATTATCAGCCGTCGGTAATCCGGCTTAATTACCAGCCGTCGATAATCTAGCTTAATTACCATTCGGCGGTAATCTAGCTTATTTACCAGTCGTCGATAATCTAGCTTATTTATCTGTCATCGGTAACCTAGCTTAATTACCAGTCGTCGGTAATCTAGCTTAATTACCAGTCGTCGGTAATCTAGCTTAGATACCAGTCGTCGGTAATCTAGCTTAGATACCAGTCGTCGGTAATCTAGCTTAGATACCAGTCGTCGGTAATCTAGCTTAATACCAGTCGTCGGTAATCTAGCTTAGATACCAGTCGTCGGTAATCTAGCTTAGATACCAGTCGTCGGTAATCTAGCTTAATTACCAGTCGTCGGTAATCTAGCTTAGATACCAGTCGTCGGTAATCTAGCTTAGATACCAGTCGTCGGTTATCGAGCTTAGATACCAGTCGTCGGTAATCTAGCTTAGATACTAGTCGTAGGTAATCTAGCTTAGATACTAGTCGTAGGTAATCTAGCTTAGATACTAGTCGTGGGTAATTTAGCTTAATTACCTGTCATCGGTAACTTAGCTTAATTATCTGTCATCGGTAACCTAGCTTAATTACCAACCGTCGATAATCCGGCTTAATTATCAGCCGTCGGTAATCCGCTTAATTATCAGCCGTCGGTAATCCGGCTTAATTACCAGCCGTCGGTAATCTAGCTTAATTACCATTCGGCGGTAATCTAGCTTATTTGCCAGTCGTCGATAATCTAGCTTAATTACCTGCCGTCGGTAATCTAGCTTAATTACCTGCCGTCGGTAATCTAGCTTATTTGCCAGTCGTCGATAATCTAGCTTAATTACCTGCCGTCGGTAATCTAGCTTAATTACCTGCCGTCGGTAATCTAGCTTAATTACCAGACGCCGGTAATCTAGCTTAATTACCAGTTGTCGGTAATCTAGCTTAATTATCAGTTGCCGGTAGTCTAGCCTAATTACCAGTTGCCGGTAATCTAGCCTAATTACCAGTCGTCGGTAATCTAGCTTAATTACCAGTCGTAGGTAATCTAGCTTAATTACCAGTCGATTCATATCAAGCTTAATTACCAGTCGTCGATAATCTAGCTTAGTTACCAGTCGTCGGTTATCTAGCTTAATTACCAGTCGTCGGTAATCTAGCTTAATTACCAGTCGTCGGTAATCTAGCTTAATTACCAGTCGTCGGTAATCTAGCTTAATTACCAGTCGTCGGTAATCTAGCTTAATTACCAGTCGTCGGTAATCTAGCTTAATTACCAGTCGTCGGTAATCTAGCTTAATTACCAGTCGTCGGTAATCCGGCTTAATTATCAGCCGTCGGTAATCCGGCTTAATTACCAGCCGTCGGTAATCTAGCTTAATTACCATTCGGCGGTAATCTAGCTTATTTACCAGTCGTCGATAATCTAGCTTATTTACCAGTCGTCGGTAATCTAGCTTAATTACCAGTCGTAGGTAATCTAGCGTGAATACCAGTCGTCGGTAATCTAGCTTAGATACCAGTCGTCGGTAATCTAGCTTAATTACCAGTCGTAGGTAATCTAGCGTAAATACCAGTCGTCGGTAATCTAGCGTGAATACCAGTCGTCGGTAATCTAGCTTAGATACCAGTCGTCGGTAATCTAGCTTAATTACCAGTCGTAGGTAATCTAGCGTAAATACCAGTCGTCGGTAATCTAGCTTAGATACCAGTCGTCGGTAATCTAGCTTAGATACCAGTCGTCGGTAATCTAGCTTAGATACCAGTCGTCGGTAATCTAGCTTAGATACCAGTCGTCGGTAATCTAGCTTAATTACCAGTCGTAGGTAATCTAGCCTGAATACCAGTCGTCGGTAATCTAGCTTAGATACCAGTCGTGGGTAACTTAGCTTAATTACCTGTCATCGGGTAACTTAGCTTAATTACCTGTCATCGGTAACTTAGCTTAATTACCTGTCTTCGGTAACTTAGCTTAATTACCTATCAACGGTAACTTAGCTTAATTATCTGTCATCGGTAACCTAGCTTAATTACCAACCGTCGGTAATCCAGCTTAATTATCAGCCGTCGGTAATCCGGCTTAATTACCAGCCGTCGGTAATCTAGCTTAATTACCATTCGGCGGTAATCTAGCTTATTTACCAGTCGTCGATAATCTAGCTTATTTATCTGTCATCGGTAACCTAGCTTAATTACCAGCCGTCGGTAATCCGGCTTAATTGCCAGCCGTCGGTAATCTAGTTTATTTACCAGTCGTCGGTAATCCGGCTTAATTACCAGCCGTCGGTAATCCGGCTTAATTGCCAGCCGTCGGTAATCTAGTTTAATTACCAGTCGGCGGTAATCTAGTTTAATTACCAGTCAGCGGTAATCTAGCTTATTTACCAGTCGTCGATAATCTAGCTTAATTACCAGTCGTCTGTAATCTAGCTTAATTACCAGTCGTAGGTAATCTAGCGTAAATACCAGTCGTCGGTAATCTAGCTTAGATACCAGTCGTCGGTAATCTAGCTTAGATACCAGTCGTCGGTAATCTAGCTTAGATACCAGTCGTCGGTAATCTAGCTTAGATACCAGTCGTCTGTAATCTAGCTTAGATACCAGTCGTCGGTAATCTAGCTTAGATACCAGTCGTCGGTAATCTAGCTTAGATACTAGTCGTCGGTAATCTAGCTTAGATACTAGTCGTGGGTAATTTAGCTTAATTACCTGTCATCGGTAACTTAGCTTAATTACCTGTTTTCGGTAACTTAGCTTAATTACCTGTCATCGGTAACTTAGCTTAATTATCTGTCATCGGTAACCTAGCTTAATTACCAACCGTCGGTAATCTAGCTTAATTACCATTCGGCGGTAATCTAGCTTATTTACCAGTCGTCGATAATCTAGCTTATTTACCAGTCGTCGGTAATCTAGCTTAATTACCAGTCGTAGGTAATCTAGCGTGATACCAGTCGTCGGTAATCTAGCTTAGATACCAGTCGTCGGTAATCTAGCTTAATTACCAGTCGTAGGTAATCTAGCGTAAATACCAGTCGTCGGTAATCTAGCGTGAATACCAGTCGTCGGTAATCTAGCTTAGATACCAGTCGTCGGTAATCTAGCTTAATTACCAGTCGTAGGTAATCTAGCGTAAATACCAGTCGTCGGTAATCTAGCTTAGATACCAGTCGTCGGTAATCTAGCTTAGATACCAGTCGTCGGTAATCTAGCTTAGATACCAGTCGTCGGTAATCTAGCTTAGATACCAGTCGTCGATAATCTAGCTTATTTACCAGTCGTCGGTAATCTAGCTTAATTACCAGTCGTAGGTAATCTAGCGTGAATACCAGTCGTCGGTAATCTAGCTTAGATACCAGTCGTGGGTAACTTAGCTTAATTACCTGTCATCGGGTAACTTAGCTTAATTACCTGTCATCGGTAACTTAGCTTAATTACCTGTCTTCGGTAACTTAGCTTAATTACCTATCACGGTAACTTAGCTTAATTATCTGTCATCGGTAACCTAGCTTAATTACCAACCGTCGGTAGTCCAGCTTAATTATCAGCCGTCGGTAATCCGGCTTAATTACCAGCCGTCGATAATCTAGCTTAATTACCATTCGGCGGTAATCTAGCTTATTTACCAGTCGTCGATAATCTAGCTTATTTATCTGTCATCGGTAACCTAGCTTAATTACCAGCCGTCGGTAATCCGGCTTAATTGCCAGCCGTCGGTAATCTAGTTTATTTACCAGTCGTCGGTAATCCGGCTTAATTACCAGCCGTCGGTAATCCGGCTTAATTGCCAGCCGTCGGTAATCTAGTTTAATTACCAGTCGGCGGTAATCTAGTTTAATTACCAGTCGTCGGTAATCTAGCTTATTTACCAGTCGTCGGTAATCTTGCTTAATTACCAGTCGTCGGTAATCTAGCTTAATTACCAGTCGTAGGTAATCTAGCGTAAATACCAGTCGTCGGTAATCTAGCTTAGATACCAGTCGTCGGTAATCTAGCTTAGATACCAGTCGTCGGTAATCTAGCTTAGATACCAGTCGTCGGTAATCTAGCTTAGATACCAGTCGTCGATAATCTAGCTTATTTACCAGTCGTCGGTAATCTAGCTTAATTACCAGTCGTAGGTAATCTAGCGTGAATACCAGTCGTCGGTAATCTAGCTTAGATACCAGTCGTGGGTAACTTAGCTTAATTACCTGTCATCGGGTAACTTAGCTTAATTACCTGTCATCGGTAACTTAGCTTAATTACCTGTCTTCGGTAACTTAGCTTAATTACCTATCAACGGTAACTTAGCTTAATTATCTGTCATCGGTAACCTAGCTTAATTACCAACCGTCGGTAATCCAGCTTAATTATCAGCCGTCGGTAATCCGGCTTAATTACCAGCCGTCGATAATCTAGCTTAATTACCATTCGGCGGTAATCTAGCTTATTTACCAGTCGTCGATAATCTAGCTTATTTATCTGTCGTCGGTAACCTAGCTTAATTACCAGCCGTCGGTAATCCGGCTTAATTGCCAGCCGTCGGTAATCTAGTTTATTTACCAGTCGTCGGTAATCCGGCTTAATTACCAGCCGTCGGTAATCCGGCTTAATTGCCAGCCGTCGGTAATCTAGTTTAATTACCAGTCGGCGGTAATCTAGTTTAATTACCAGTCAGCGGTAATCTAGCTTATTTACCAGTCGTCGATAATCTAGCTTAATTACCAGTCGTCTGTAATCTAGCTTAATTACCAGTCGTAGGTAATCTAGCGTAAATACCAGTCGTCGGTAATCTAGCTTAGATACCAGTCGTCGGTAATCTAGCTTAGATACCAGTCGTCGGTAATCTAGCTTAGATACCAGTCGTCGGTAATCTAGCTTAGATACCAGTCGTCGGTAATCTAGCTTAGATACCAGTCGTCGGTAATCTAGCTTAGATACCAGTCGTCGGTAATCTAGCTTAGATACTAGTCGTCGGTAATCTAGCTTAGATACTAGTCGTGGGTAATTTAGCTTAATTACCTGTCATCGGTAACTTAGCTTAATTACCTGTTTTCGGTAACTTAGCTTAATTATCTGTCATCGGTAACCTAGCTTAATTACCAACCGTCGGTAATCTAGCTTAATTACCATTCGGCGGTAATCTAGCTTATTTACCAGTCGTCGATAATCTAGCTTATTTACCAGTCGTCGGTAATCTAGCTTAATTACCAGTCGTAGGTAATCTAGCGTGAATACCAGTCGTCGGTAATCTAGCTTAGATACCAGTCGTCGGTAATCTAGCTTAATTACCAGTCGTCGGTAATCTAGCTTAATACCAGTCGTCGGTAATCTAGCTTAGATACCAGTCGTCGGTAATCTAGCTTAATTACCAGTCGTCGGTAATCTAGCTTAAATACCAGTCGTCGGTAATCTAGCTTAGATACCAGTCGTCGGTAATCTAGCTTAGATACCAGTCGTCGGTAATCTAGCTTATTTACCAGTCGTCGGTAATCTAGCTTAGATACCAGTCGTCGGTAATCTAGCTTATTACCAGTCGTCGGTAATCTAGCTTAATACCAGTCGTAGGTAATCTAGCTTGAATACCAGTCGTCGGTAATCTAGCTTAGATACCAGTCGTCGGTAACTTAGCTTAATTACCTGTCTTCGGTAACTTAGCTTAATTACCTGTCATCGGTAACTTAGCTTAATTACCTGTCTTCGGTAACTTAGCTTAATTACCTATCAACGGTAACTTAGCTTAATTATCTGTCATCGGTAACCTAGCTTAATTACCAACCGTCGGTAATCCAGCTTAATTATCAGCCGTCGGTAATCCGGCTTAATTACCAGCCGTCGGTAATCTAGCTTAATTACCATTCGGCGGTAATCTAGCTTATTTACCAGTCGTCGATAATCTAGCTTATTTATCTGTCATCGGTAACCTAGCTTAATTACCAGCCGTCGGTAATCCGGCTTAATTGCCAGCCGTCGGTAATCTAGTTTATTTACCAGTCGTCGGTAATCCGGCTTAATTACCAGCCGTCGGTAATCCGGCTTAATTGCCAGCCGTCGGTAATCTAGTTAATTACCAGTCGTCGGTAATCTAGTTTAATTACCAGTCAGCGGTAATCTAGCTTATTACCAGTCGTCGATAATCTAGCTTAATTACCAGTCGTCTGTAATCTAGCTTAATTACCAGTCGTAGGTAATCTAGCGTAAATACCAGTCGTCGGTAATCTAGCTTAGATACCAGTCGTCGGTAATCTAGCTTAGATACCAGTCGTCGGTAATCTAGCTTAGATACCAGTCGTCGGTAATCTAGCTTAGATACCAGTCGTCTGTAATCTAGCTTAGATACCAGTCGTCGGTAATCTAGCTTAGATACCAGTCGTCGGTAATCTAGCTTAGATACTAGTCGTCGGTAATCTAGCTTAGATACTAGTCGTGGGTAATTTAGCTTAATTACCTGTCATCGGTAACTTAGCTTAATTACCTGTTTTCGGTAACTTAGCTTAATTACCTGTCATCGGTAACTTAGCTTAATTATCTGTCATCGGTAACCTAGCTTAATTACCAACCGTCGGTAATCCGGCTTAATTATCAGCCGTCGGTAATCCGGCTTAATTACCAGCCGTCGGTAATCTAGCTTAATTACCATTCGGCGGTAATCTAGCTTATTTACCAGTCGTCGATAATCTAGCTTATTTACCAGTCGTCGGTAATCCGGCTTAATTACCAGCCGTCGGTAATCCGGCTTAATTACCAGCCGTCGGTAATCTAGTTTAATTACCAGTCGGCGGTAATCTAGTTTAATTACAAGTCGGCGGTAATCTAGCTTATTTACCAGTCGTCGATAATCTAGCTTAATTACCAGTCGTTTGTAATCTAGCTTAATTACCAGTCGTAGGTAATCTAGCGTAAATACCAGTCGTAGGTAATCTAGCGTAAATACCAGTCGTCGGTAATCTAGCTTAGATACCGGTCGTCGGTAATCTAGCTTAATTTTAAGTCATAGGTAATCTAGCGTAAATACCAGTCGTCGGTAATCTAGCTTAGATACCAGTCGTCGGTAATCTAGCTTAGATACCAGTCGTCGGTAATCTAGCTTAATTACCAGTCGTCGGTAATCTAGCTTAATTACCAGTCGTCGGTAATCTAGCTTAGATACCAGTCGTCGGTAATCTAGCTTAGATACCAGTCGTCGGTTATCGAGCTTAGATACCAGTCGTCGGTAATCTAGCTTAGATACTAGTCGTAGGTAATCTAGCTTAGATACTAGTCGTGGGTAATTTAGCTTAATTACCTGTCATCGGTAACTTAGCTTAATTATCTGTCATCGGTAACCTAGCTTAATTACCAACCGTCGGTAATCCGGCTTAATTATCAGCCGTCGGTAATCCGGCTTAATTATCAGCCGTCGGTAATCCGGCTTAATTACCAGCCGTCGGTAATCTAGCTTAATTACCATTCGGCGGTAATCTAGCTTATTTACCAGTCGTCGATAATCTAGCTTAATTACCAGTCGTCGGTAATCTAGCTTAATTACCAGTCGTCGGTAATCTAGCTTAATTACCAGTCGTCGGTAATCTAGCTTAATTACCTGCCGTCGGTAATCTAGCTTAATTACCTGCCGTCGGTAATCTAGCTTAATTACCAGACGCCGGTAATCTAGCTTAATTACCAGTTGTCGGTAATCTAGCTTAATTATCAGTCGCCGGTAGTCTAGCTAATTACCAGTTGCCGGTAATCTAGCCTAATTACCAGTCGTCGGTAATCTAGCTTAATTACCAGTCGTAGGTAATCTAGCGTAAATACCAGTCGTCGGTAATCTAGCTTAATTACCAGTCGTCGGTAATCTAGCTTAATTACCAGTCGTCGGTAATCTAGCTTAATTACCAGTCGTCGGTAATCTAGCTTAAATACCAGTCGTCGGTAATCTAGCTTAAATACCAGTCGTCGGTAATCTAGCTTAATTACCAGTCGTCGGTAATCTAGCTTAGATACCAGTCGTCGGTAATCTAGCTTAGATACCAGTCGTCGGTAATCTAGCTTAGATACCAGTCGTCGGTAATCTAGCTTAGATACCAGTCGTCGGTAATCTAGCTTAATTACCAGTCGTAGGTAATCTAGCGTAAATACCAGTCGTCGGTAATCTAGCTTAGATACCAGTCGTCGGTAATCTAGCTTAGATACCAGTCGTCGGTAATCTAGCTTAGATACCAGTCGTCGGTAATCTAGCTTAGATACCAGTCGTCGGTAATCTAGCTTAGATACCAGTCGTCGGTAATCTAGCTTAGATACCAGTCGTCGGTAATCTAGCTTAGATACTAGTCGTCGGTAATCTAGCTTAGATACTAGTCGTGGGTAATTTAGCTTAATTACCTGTCATCGGTAACTTAGCTTAATTACCTGTTTTCGGTAACTTAGCTTAATTACCTGTCATCGGTAACTTAGCTTAATTATCTGTCATCGGTAACCTAGCTTAATTACCAACCGTCGGTAATCTAGCTTAATTACCATTCGGCGGTAATCTAGCTTATTTACCAGTCGTCGATAATCTAGCTTATTTACCAGTCGTCGGTAATCTAGCTTAATTACCAGTCGTAGGTAATCTAGCGTGAATACCAGTCGTCGGTAATCTAGCTTAGATACCAGTCGTCGGTAATCTAGCTTAATTACCAGTCGTAGGTAATCTAGCGTAAATACCAGTCGTCGGTAATCTAGCTTAGATACCAGTCGTCGGTAATCTAGCTTAGATACCAGTCGTCGGTAATCTAGCTTAATTACCAGTCGTCGGTAATCTAGCGTAAATACCAGTCGTCGGTAATCTAGCTTAGATACCAGTCGTCGGTAATCTAGCTTAGATACCAGTCGTCGGTAATCTAGCTTAGATACCAGTCGTCGGTAATCTAGCTTAGATACCAGTCGTCGATAATCTAGCTTATTTACCAGTCGTCGGTAATCTAGCTTAATTACCAGTCGTAGGTAATCTAGCGTAAATACCAGTCGTCGGTAATCTAGCTTAGATACCAGTCGTGGTAACTTAGCTTAATTACCTGTCATCGGGTAACTTAGCTTAATTACCTGTCATCGGTAACTTAGCTTAATTACCTGTCTTCGGTAACTTAGCTTAATTACCTATCAACGGTAACTTAGCTTAATTATCTGTCATCGGTAACCTAGCTTAATTACCAACCGTCGGTAATCCAGCTTAATTATCAGCCGTCGGTAATCCGGCTTAATTACCAGCCGTCGGTAATCTAGCTTAATTACCATTCGGCGGTAATCTAGCTTATTTACCAGTCGTCGATAATCTAGCTTATTTATCTGTCATCGGTAACCTAGCTTAATTACCAGCCGTCGGTAATCCGGCTTAATTGCCAGCCGTCGGTAATCTAGTTTATTTACCAGTCGTCGGTAATCCGGCTTAATTACCAGCCGTCGGTAATCCGGCTTAATTGCCAGCCGTCGGTAATCTAGTTTAATTACCAGTCGGCGGTAATCTAGTTTAATTACCAGTCAGCGGTAATCTAGCTTATTTACCAGTCGTCGATAATCTAGCTTAATTACCAGTCGTCTGTAATCTAGCTTAATTACCAGTCGTAGGTAATCTAGCGTAAATACCAGTCGTCGGTAATCTAGCTTAGATACCAGTCGTCGGTAATCTAGCTTAGATACCAGTCGTCGGTAATCTAGCTTAGATACCAGTCGTCGGTAATCTAGCTTAGATACCAGTCGTCGGTAATCTAGCTTAGATACCAGTCGTCGGTAATCTAGCTTAGATACCAGTCGTCGGTAATCTAGCTTAGATACTAGTCGTCGGTAATCTAGCTTAGATACTAGTCGTGGGTAATTTAGCTTAATTACCTGTCATCGGTAACTTAGCTTAATTACCTGTTTTCGGTAACTTAGCTTAATTACCTGTCATCGGTAACTTAGCTTAATTATCTGTCATCGGTAACCTAGCTTAATTACCAACCGTCGGTAATCCGGCTTAATTATCAGCCGTCGGTAATCCGGCTTAATTACCAGCCGTCGGTAATCTAGCTTAATTACCATTCGGCGGTAATCTAGCTTATTTACCAGTCGTCGATAATCTAGCTTATTTACCAGTCGTCGGTAATCCGGCTTAATTACCAGCCGTCGGTAATCCGGCTTAATTACCAGCCGTCGGTAATCTAGTTTAATTACCAGTCGGCGGTAATCTAGTTTAATTACAAGTCGGCGGTAATCTAGCTTATTTACCAGTCGTCGATAATCTAGCTTAATTACCAGTCGTTTGTAATCTAGCTTAATTACCAGTCGTAGGTAATCTAGCGTAAATACCAGTCGTAGGTAATCTAGCGTAAATACCAGTCGTCGGTAATCTAGCTTAGATACCGGTCGTCGGTAATCTAGCTTAATTTTAAGTCATAGGTAATCTAGCGTAAATACCAGTCGTCGGTAATCTAGCTTAGATACCAGTCGTCGGTAATCTAGCTTAGATACCAGTCGTCGGTAATCTAGCTTAATTACCAGTCGTCGGTAATCTAGCTTAATTACCAGTCGTCGGTAATCTAGCTTAGATACCAGTCGTCGGTAATCTAGCTTAGATACCAGTCGTCGGTTATCGAGCTTAGATACCAGTCGTCGGTAATCTAGCTTAGATACTAGTCGTAGGTAATCTAGCTTAGATACTAGTCGTGGGTAATTTATCTTAATTACCTGTCATCGGTAACTTAGCTTAATTATCTGTCATCGGTAACCTAGCTTAATTACCAACCGTCGATAATCCGGCTTAATTATCAGCCGTCGGTAATCCGGCTTAATTATCAGCCGTCGGTAATCCGGCTTAATTACCAGCCGTCGGTAATCTAGCTTAATTACCATTCGGCGGTAATCTAGCTTATTTGCCAGTCGTCGATAATCTAGCTTAATTACCAGTCGTCGGTAATCTAGCTTAATTACCAGTCGTCGGTAATCTAGCTTAATTACCAGTCGTCGGTAATCTAGCTTAATTACCTGCCGTCGGTAATCTAGCTTAATTACCTGCCGTCGGTAATCTAGCTTAATTACCAGACGCCGGTAATCTAGCTTAATTAACAGTTGTCGGTAATCTAGCTTAATTATCAGTTGCCGGTAGTCTAGCCTAATTACCAGTTGCCGGTAATCTAGCCTAATTACCAGTCGTCGGTAATCTAGCTTAATTACCAGTCGTAGGTAATCTAGCGTAAATACCAGTCGTCGGTAATCTAGCTTAATTACCAGTCGTAGGTAATCTAGCGTAAATACCAGTCGTCGGTAATCTAGCTTAGATACCAGTCGTCGGTAATCTAGCTTAATTACCAGTCGTCGGTAATCTAGCTTAGATACCAGTCGTCGGTAATCTAGCTTAGATACCAGTCGTCGGTAATCTAGCTTAGATACCAGTCGTCGGTAATCGAGCTTAGATACCACTCGTCGGTAATCTAGCTTAGATACCACTCGTCGGTAATCTAGCTTAGATACTAGTCGTAGGTAATCTAGCTTAGATACTAGTCGTAGGTAATCTAGCTTAATTACCAGTCGTAGGTAATCTAGCGTAAATACCAGTCGTCGGTAGTCTAGCTAGATACCAGTCGTCGGTAATCTAGCTTAATTACCAGTCGTAGGTAATCTAGCGTAAATACCAGTCGTCGGTAATCTAGCTTAGATACCAGTCGTCGGTAATCTAGCTTAGATACCTGTCGTCGGTAATCTAGCTTAGATACCAGTCGTCGGTAATCTAGCTTAGATACCAGTCGTCGGTAATCTAGCTTAGATACTAGTCGTCGGTAATCTAGCTTAGATACTAGTCGTGGGTAATTTAGCTTAATTACCTGTCATCGGTAACTTAGCTTAATTACCTGTCATCGGTAACTTAGCTTAATTATCTGTCATCGGTAACTTAGCTTAATTACCAACCGTCGGTAATCCGGCTTAATTATCAGCCGTCGGTAATCTAGCTTAATTACCATTCGGCGGTAATCTAGCTTATTTACCAGTCGTCGATAATCTAGCTTATTTACCAGTCGTCGGTAATCTAGCTTAATTACCAGTCGTAGGTAATCTAGCGTGAATACCAGTCGTCGGTAATCTAGCTTAGATACCAGTCGTCGGTAATCTAGCTTAATTACCAGTCGTAGGTAATCTAGCGTAAATACCAGTCGTCGGTAATCTAGCTTAGATACCAGTCGTCGGTAATCTAGCTTAGATACCAGTCGTCGGTAATCTAGCTTAGATACCAGTCGTCGGTAATCTAGCTTAGATACCAGTCGTCGGTAATCTAGCTTAATTTTAAGTCATAGGTAATCTAGCGTAAATACCAGTCGTTGGTAATCTAGCTTAGATACCAGTCGTCGGTAATCTAGCTTAATTAACAGTCGTCGGTAATCTAGCTTAGATACCAGTCGTCGGTAATCTAGCTTAGATACCAGTCGTCGGTAATCTAGCTTAGATACCAGTCGTCGGTAATCGAGCTTAGATACCAGTCGTCGGTAATCTAGCTTAGATACCAGTCGTCGGTAATCTAGCTTAGATACTAGTCGTAGGTAATCTAGCTTAGATACTAGTCGTAGGTAATCTAGCTTAGATACCAGTCGTCGGTAATCTAGCTTAATTACCAGTCGTAGGTAATCTAGCGTAAATACCAGTCGTCGGTAGTCTAGCTTAGATACCAGTCGTCGGTAATCTAGCTTAATTACCAGTCGTAGGTAATCTAGCGTAAATACCAGTCGTCGGTAATCTAGCTTAGATACCAGTCGTCGGTAATCTAGCTTAGATACCTGTCGTCGGTAATCTAGCTTAGATACCAGTCGTCGGTAATCTAGCTTAGATACCAGTCGTCGGTAATCTAGCTTAGATACTAGTCGTAGGTAATCTAGCTTAGATACCAGTTGTCGGTAATCTAGCTTAATTACCAGTCGTAGGTAATCTAGCGTAAATACCAGTCGTCGGTAGTCAGTAGTATAGAGCCACACTTCCTACCTCCGTAGGTGTAGAATGTAGGTGTAGAGTGTAGGTGTAGAATTTCAAGGTCACCCTCTGCCACGCCCCCAACAGCGCCCCCTGGAAAACTCGCGCGCGCCCCCTCGCGGGAAAACCCGCGCGCCCCCTCGCGGGAAAACCCGCGCGCCCCCTCGCGGGAAAACTCGCGCGCGCCCCCTGGCGGCTGCGCTCCCTCTCGGGAAAACATTGCGCGGGAATCTGGCAGTCCTGTCTACAACTGTCTCTGTGACGTCATTGGTGGGAAAACACCGTGCGCCGCCTATTGGGAAACTCCTCTCTTCTACAACTGTATCTCTGACGTCATTGGCGGGAAAACACCTGTCAGTCTCTTCTACAATTGTATTTGTGACGTCATTGATAAGAGACGAGAATTTATTAAACGTACATGGCCAAGGGTTAATGATAGGCTGAAAGTTGCGCAATCCATTGTAATATTTAGTTTGACTCAAAATTTTAACCTTTTTTCAAGGAGTTTATTTTGATTATGGTATTGTTTTTAATGGTAATTAAAAGTCAGTCTCTTCTACAACTGTGACGTCATAGATAAGAGACGATAAAAACTTTAAACGTACATTGCCAAGGCTTAAATCTTCTACAATTGTAGCTGTGACGTCATTGATAAGAGATGATACGGGTGTAGAGTTACGCTTACAAAAGGAACAAAGATTTGTCAGCCCAAACGGAATCAAATACCAGTACTTAGTTTCAAAATACAATCACAGAAAAGTAAGCGTGTGTAAATACTCACCTTTTAAATCTGGCGTATTCAAAGCAATTCACGTCTAATTTTCTATTAGAATGGTACTAAAGCCAAGGTGGAGGCCGAGGCTACCCCGTTTACAGGTCAACACCAAATGCCAGGACTCGTCCTAACGTGTCTAAACCTAACCGCTTAGATCCATTAACGGCTGAAGAAAGTCGCAGAGACCCTTGTAAATCTTTGATAGATAAACTACAGTCAGTCAGAGTTGCGGGTGAAAACTATAGCCATAAAGTGCCGTACCCCAACAACTTATTACGTAAGATGGTGAGAAGAAATTCCCCCCACAGAATTTGTATAAGTCTTAGACGTCGATATGATGCCCAAATATAACCTCCACGAAATGTTCCTGGAGTATGCCTGAGAAAATAGACTCCTTCAAAACTAAGTTAATCTATACTTGATATTCAAGTAATCTCATCTGTATTCTATGAGAGCGATAGCTCTCTTAGATAAGACCTCATACCGACTTTAATGTATAAGGATGGTTTTTTGATTGGTTATAACTTTTTTTGTATCGTATTAACTGCTTTGAAAAAATTCCACAGAACTACAATTCGGGCCCTCAATATGTGGTTAAAATTTCAAAAAGATCCACTCATTAGTTTATTTTATAAAAAATAAAGTTGCTAAGGGTGGTTTTCATTTGCATAAAATGATTCAGCCCTTTTGGTGAAAAAGTTAAACACTGATTTTCCCATAGAAATAACATGGAGTTTTTTTCAAATTTAGCCATTTTGTCGCAACCCTTTTGAAATGAAATATTCGTTTGTTACGTTTGGGAACGGTTTTATATCAAAATTTAAACCTTTTTCTAGGACCATTTTTAAGGTTTTTGAGAAAAATTAATTTTAAGTATGTTTAATTTTAAATTTTAAAAACTACCCCAATCTGCGATATTTTAGCATTTATACACTGTTTTATTAGGAAATATCAGCGAGACCAATGTTGGCATTTTTTAACGTATAGTTGCCTCATAATAATCCGATTGTTTCTTCTTAATGCCTTTTGGTTGGAATGGCCTATCGATAGTGAGATAAGACGGCTTTAATATTGCTGCAGTGACGTTGACGCGGCCGCTACAGCGACGCCTTCAAAACACACGGGTCTAAATTGTCGCGGATATGGTCAAATTCAAACTAGCTTAATGGACATTTTAACTTTTCCCTGCTAATTATTCTGGATTACCAATAAAAGATAATTAAACTAGACTCCCAATTAAAGATAAAAAACTAGATTACGAATTTAAATAATTAAAGTAGTTTACCAATTAAACGTTCTTAAAATAAATTATCAATTAGAGTTAATTAAACTAGACTACCAATTAATGGTTACTAATTAAATTACGAATTAATGGTTACTAATTAAATTACCAATTAATGGTTACTAATTAAATTACCAATTACGGGTTACTAATTAAATTACCAATTAAGGGTTACTAATTAAATTACCAATTAAGGGTTACTAATTAAATTACCAATTAAGGGTAATTAATCTAGATTACCAATTAAGGGTAATTAATCTAGATTACCAATTAAGGGTAATTAAACTAGATTACCGACGACTGGTAATTAAACCAGATTACCGACGACTGGTAATTAAGCTAGATTACCGACGACTGGTAATTAAGCTAGATTACCGACGACTGGTAATTAAGCTAGATCACCGACGACTGGTAATTAAGCTAGATTACCGACGACTGGTAATTAAGCTAGATTACCGACGACTGGTAATTAAGCTAGATTACCGACGGCCGGTAATTAAGCTAGATTACCGACGGCCGGTAATTAAGCTAGATTACCGACGGCCGGTAATTAAGCTAGATTACCGACGGCCGGTAATTAAGCTAGATTACCGACGAATGGTAATTAAGCTAGATTACCGACGAATGGTAATTAAGCTACATTACCGACGACTGGTAATACCGACGACCGGTAATTAAGCTAGATTACCGACGACCGGTAATTAGGCTAGATTACCGACGACCGGTAATTAAGCTAGATTACCGACGACCAGTAATTAAGCTAGATTACCGACGACCGGTAATTAGGCTAGATTACCGACGACCGGTAATTAAGCTAGATTACCGACGACCGGTAATTAAGCTAGATTACCGACGACCGGTAATTAAGCTAGATTACCGACGACCGGTAATTAAGCTAGATTACCGACGACCGGTAATTAAGCTAGATTACCGACGACCGGTAATTAAGCTAGATTACCGACGACCGGTAATTAAGCTAGATTACCGACGACCGGTAATTAAGCTAGATTACCGACGACCGGTAATTAAGCTAGATTACCGACGACCGGTAATTAAGCTAGATTACCGACGACCGGTAATTAAGCTAGATTACCGACGACCGGTAATTAAGCTAGATTACCGACGACCGGTAATTAAGCTAGATTACCGACGACCGGTAATTAAGCTAGATTACCGACGACCGGTAATTAAGCTAGATTACCGACGACCGGTAATTAAGCTAGATTACCGACGACCGGTAATTAAGCTAGATTACCGACGACCGGTAATTAAGCTAGATTACCGACGACCGGTAATTAAGCTAGATTACCGACGACCGGTAATTAAGCTAGATTACCGACGACCGGTAATTAAGCTAGATTACCGACGACCGGTAATTAAGCTAGATTACCGACGACCGGTAATTAAGCTAGATTACCGACGACCGGTAATTAAGCTAGATTACCGACGACCGGTAATTAAGCTAGATTACCGACGACCGGTAATTAAGCTAGATTACCGACGACCGGTAATTAAGCTAGATTACCGACGACCGGTAATTAAGCTAGATTACCGACGACCGGTAATTAAGCTAGATTACCGACGACCGGTAATTAAGCTAGATTACCGACGACCGGTAATTAAGCTAGATTACCGACGACCGGTAATTAAGCTAGATTACCGACGACCGGTAATTAAGCTAGATTACCGACGACCGGTAATTAAGCTAGATTACCGACGACCGGTAATTAAGCTAGATTACCGACGACCGGTAATTAAGCTAGATTACCGACGACCGGTAATTAAGCTAGATTACCGACGACCGGTAATTAAGCTAGATTACCGACGACCGGTAATTAAGCTAGATTACCGACGACCGGTAATTAAGCTAGATTACCGACGACCGGTAATTAAGCTAGATTACCGACGACCGGTAATTAAGCTAGATTACCGACGACCGGTAATTAAGCTAGATTACCGACGACCGGTAATTAAGCTAGATTACCGACGACCGGTAATTAAGCTAGATTACCGACGACCGGTAATTAAGCTAGATTACCGACGACCGGTAATTAAGCTAGATTACCGACGACCGGTAATTAAGCTAGATTACCGACGACCGGTAATTAAGCTAGATTACCGACGACCGGTAATTAAGCTAGATTACCGACGACCGGTAATTAAGCTAGATTACCGACGACCGGTAATTAAGCTAGATTACCGACGACCGGTAATTAAGCTAGATTACCGACGACCGGTAATTAAGCTAGATTACCGACGACCGGTAATTAAGCTAGATTACCGACGACCGGTAATTAAGCTAGATTACCGACGACTGGTAATTTAGCCGTATTACCGACGACTGGTAATTTAGCCGTATTACCGACGACTGGTAATTTAGCCGTATTACCGACGACTGGTAATTTAGCCGTATTACCGACGGCTGGTATTTAAGCTAGATTACCGATGGACGCGCAACGGCCTAGGACTTTTTCTCCCATATTTTCTAAAGAATTTTAATTAATATGAAGACTGAAGTGACAGATATTAATAAAAACTGTCATTGTAGACAAAGACTGGAAAGTGTAAAAGATAAGGTTTGAAAATGAACTGCCTGAAGTAACAGATATTAAAATTTTCACTTTTGAAGACATCATTATAAAACATCAATTATTTTAAAAAATTCTTATCTTACTTTTTTTCACCAAAATTTCATTTTCCCAAAATATTTTTCAGCAATATTCAGCAATATAATAAGTATTTTGTCCTCAATAGTAGTTGTCACCTAGAAGGGTTTAAGGGATACTAGCTTGGTACTGGTTTTACTTTCAACTAACATTTGATTCTAGGAGATTCAAATGCTTGGATATCTGAAAAGATTTCTCTTGAAGAGTTTAAATTTTTATATTTTGAAATTGAAAATATTGCGTAGCGGAAAATAATATAGGCCTTTTCTTTGTGATTTAGTTATTAGTGTCGAAAAGATCTGTAGATTGATCGTGATCTTTGAGAGCAACACAGCACGTTAATATTTAATACATTGAAAGCTTTACAATTTAAGAATACGTTTTGTAAAGTTTTAATACGGTTTATATTTTGTAAGCTCTCAACGATTTTCTCACGTTATAGGGTCAATTTTCTACCTAATTTTAAATTTAAAATGTAAAGCCGTAGTGTTTTGAAAATAACGCGCATGCTCCTTTTTAAAATACTTTCCCGAAGTAATTTTGGTGAAAAAAAGTAAGATAAGAATTTTTTAAAATAATTGATGTTTTATAATGATGTCTTCAAAAGTGAAAATTTTAATATCTGTTACTTCAGGCAGTTCATTTTCAAACCTTATCTTTTACACTTTCCAGTCTTTGTCTACAATGACAGTTTTTATTAATAAATGTTGATTTAAATATAAAATGTACAAACAACAGCTTCAAAACTAAGTTAATCAATACTTGATATTCAAGTAATCTCAATGTTATTTGTATATGATCTGTATACTTTCTCATTTAAATAAAAAAATGTACAAACAACAAACCTACAATCGTAAATTCATACGCAAAGATAAATTATCACTATGCAGCCAAAGGTAGAAAAACTAGTTGGTTTATATTGAACTAACATTGGGAGAAAAATGTTCAAAAATGGTACACCTACTGTTTCCGTTTTGTCGTGACAGATGTTCGTGGAATGGTTAGTTGATTCAAACGAAAAATATCGTTATAATATTGGATTGCTATTGGGAATGTACAGTTACTATATGTGAAAAACTAAGCAACATTTTATTATTATTTTTAATTTTTTACACAAAGATGATTTTCTCTCATCAGGTAAAGTTTGTCGCATTTGAAGCAACGGTTTTTCGTGTCGCATTTGGTGTTTTTTAAATGCCAAAAAAACAAATTTTACAGTGTACGGTCGTGGTGCCTCTCGCTTTTATAACGGATTTAGCCGTAAACCGATAAGTTGTGCCTTCTTCGGAACATTCGGCGTTACGAGCGTCCTTCGCTGACGAATACGTACCGCATACTAAACACACTCTATCCGGACTCAAAGGTTGAAATTTTTCTTCTATCGGGTGTATGTGATTATTTTTTGTTACAAAAACAGTGTGATGTCTTAAAGGACAATCGAGATCTCCATCGCAATAAAACGTTTGTCCGGCGTGATTTGGAAACTCAATAAGGCTTCCGCCGCATTGATAACATCCAGTCGGATAAGGTTTCATTTTATCAGTAGACATATTATCAAGAACTAGAACTAAACGATTTTTTCGACTAATGCGTTAGCAAAAACTACATTGGTTATTCAGTAGATATACTTTTCGTCACGGGGGGGGGAAAGAATCATATTATATTAATAAATCCACGGTACTATAGTCATCAACCGAATACACCCTCAAGTAACATTGGCTCGCTCGTTAACGTATCTGCCTTTAAACTCGTTGTTCACGAGTTCGAATCCCCTTAGCGAGAGTCCTTAACAAGCGAACCAAGGTTACTTTTGTAAAGGATATATATTTTTATCTCTTATAACAGTTGCTTTTATAAAGCGAAAACAAGGTTGGTTGACGTCAAAGATAATTGGAAATATATTTTTATATCTTATAACAAACAGTTGCTTTTATAAAGCGAAAACAAGGTTGGTTGACGTCAAAGATAACTCGAAATATACGTATAGAAAATATATTTTGCTCTCTTATAACTAACAGTTAGAGTATTTGGTTAATTTTTACACCATCAGGGACGAATCAAAAGCGTTCTCCGAAACTGACAATACATCGGACACCCCTTCCTAACCTATCTGCTGTAGTGAGGATTGTAGAATGAATTCACCCATTACTTTAGAAGCCGTCGTTAGACGAAACAACTTAAGACGAATTGAAAAATTTGGTGCTATCGGATGGGATAAAGATTACGGAAAATCCGAAAGGACTACAGATCCCGAAACGGGGTATTTACTAATAAACCCCACACCGAATGAAGTCTATAATATACCGATGGTGAAGGTTATATATGGCAATACGTTAATGGTCCTAATATAAATTTTGGATTGAAACACTTGGCAATGTACAGATTACTAACTTCTACAGTGCAATTACCCCCAGGGTCATTAATTAACATGTTTGTTAGACAGTTTCCATGTATCATAAATAACAAGGTTCATCAATTCAAATTGAAAGAAATCACTGGGGATAGTATCCACGAATTTAACGTACACCTGACACCGAACAAAATGTATGGAACCTCAAATATTTGTCAGTTAGGTAGTTGCCATCCTCGCAATGAGGAGGGATGTAAATTTCGTACATTTTATTATGGAGGATACGAATTTCATTGTCCAAACCAATACTTAAGAGTTCTTAACTTAGCTCTTCATATGTGTATGTTTATGGTATATAAAACTAACAAAACCATAAGGAAATATTATAGTGATGAAAACGACACAGCTACGCATTATATATTCAAGGCCATGCAGATTTGCAGGTTAGCCGAGTGTTTGTGTGATAACACTAACAGTTTAATGTTTCATGAAGTTCATTATCACATGAGATCCAATGACGCGAATAATTATTTCGCGAATAAGTATTTCGCAGACTTTCTTTAATATAAGCCTATTTTCAAACCTTATCTTTTTACCATTTAAACAACTGTCTATCTGAACGAGGTTTAATTCATGGTTCGTACAAACCTGGGAAACTGGGAAAACTAAGGCAAATAAATAACTTTCAAAAAATTCAATGTTTTTCTTCTTGGCGGTCTAGTGTAACCATGTTTTACTGTAGTTTAGTGTGTTTTGTTTTAATTTAAGTGAATTTTAGACTGTTTTATTGCAGTTTTATAGCAATTTAAATGTTTTATTGTGCTTTTAGTGTGTTTTATAGTGGTATAGTGTAGTTTAGAGTGTTTATTGTGTTTTACTGTATTTTATTGTAGTTTTATTGTACTTTTAGTGTATTTTATTATGGTATAGTGTACTTTTAGAGTGTTTTATTGTAGTTTTAGAGTGTTTTATTGTGTTTTAGAGTGTTTTATTGTACTTTTAGAGTTTTTTATTGTAGTTTTATTGTACGTTTAGTGTATTTTATTGTGTGTGTACTGTGCTTTATTGTACTTTTAGTGTATTTTATTGTACTTTTAGTGTAGTTTTAGAGTGTTTATTGTGTTTTACTGTATTTTATTGTAGTTTTATTGTACTTTTAGTGTATTTTATTATGGTTTGTATGTACTTTTAGAGTGTTTATTGTAGTTTAGTGTATTTTATTGTACTTTTAGAGTGTTTTATTGTAGTTTTAGAGTGTTTTATTGTATTTTAGAGTGTTTTATTGTAGTTTTATTGTACTTTTAGTGTATTTTATTATGGTATAGTGTACTTTTAGAGTGTTTTATTGTAGTTTTAGAGTGTTTTATTGTGTTTTAGAGTGTTTTATTGTGTTTTACTGTGTTTCATTATAGTTTTATTGTACTTTTAGTATATTTTATTGCAATTTAAATGGTTTATGTTTGTTTAGGGTATTTTATTCGTTTATAAAATACTATAGTTGTTGGTTATAGACTTCGTTCCATAAAATACTATCAAACTAGCTAGGACCCAAGGATTCGTTATACCTGAAGGTGAATAATATAGCGCCTATACCGTGTTATATTTTGCTTCGTTATAATTAACAGGTGTTTTAATAAAGCGAAAACAAGGTTGGCGTCAAAGGTAATTCGAAATATACGTATGACGTCAAGGTTATAATATATTTTCCTCCGTTATAACTAGCAGCTGTTTTTGTAAAACGGAAACAAGATTTTTTTACATCTATGTTAGTTCAAAATGTACTTATTTTAACGTGATACGTAGACCGCTTTAGATCTAGTATATAACCCAGCAAGTCGCGGCGTACAATCACTTGAGGCAATATCTCTCGACCATAAACTAAATTCTCTCGATGCCTTTAGACATGGTAAGATTTTTTTCCACGTTTTTAAAAACTGCATGTCCAAATGTATCATTATTGTCTTTAGACGGTAAATCAAACGTGGGAAACTATCGAAATTAAATTTAACGAGAGCGACAATATCGGTGTAAATTAGTTAAATTAAACAATAAATTATATGTAGATATTAGAAGATACGCTTTTAAAAAACCCCTTATATATGGAATATGTATTTCGATAGACGTGATAGAAGAAGTTAAAAAAAATTTAAGCAAACCATGCGGTATCATAAAACAGACCCTATGTTTCCCGGGAATGTTGGAACTGGAAAATTTTAAAGATACGGGCTATTTATTAACAAAATATAGGGGGGAAATGCGCGAAAAAAAATTAAATTTAAAGTTTGATGAAATACCAGAGGTTGTCAGTCTTATAGACAAAGTTTTAAAGAAAATACCTGTAACTGTATAAGAAATTTGAAAATGTACGCAATAAAGAATTTTTAAACGTATTTTTAGAAAAATTAATACTTTTTTTTTTAGAACTTGTAGTGTATATTATTTTAGATATTTTAGTTTGTTTCCTAGGTCTACGTCAAGAGTTTTATTTCGAGTCGCGCCTAAGATCAAATAGAAAACATGTCATCATCCGAAGAAGAGCCTTTGGATCTTTCCTATTTCAATCCTAAAAGGTTTTACGAATTATCAAAAGTTAACCAACTGTCTCTCGAAAGTTCAACTGTTTAGCTCTGAATATAAAATTATTTTTAAGACCTTATGCTCAATGATATTTGAATATTTAAAAGACCTTCATATGCTCAAATTGACAGAAGTATATGAACAATTGAAAAAAATCTTTCAATCCATTATAGAGACAATTTAGAATCTTTCTGTAGCTTCAGGTTACAATAGCGTTAGATTTTGTGTTAGGTCTGACTTACTGGAAAATGCTATAAATTTAAATTTTATGGCCCTAAATGAGTTAACGGCGGAAAGATTAATGACTGCCATTAGTCAAGTAAGTCAAAGCCGAAGAAATTTTTTTCTCGAGGGTGATGTCAGGCTCGATGCTATATTTTTAAACGTTAATGTACCAATATCAGGTCGTCGATCTGTTAAAATAGATCGATGATAGCTCTCGACAAATATATTCAGAAAGGAAGGACATTTTTACCTAATAAACGATGACGAACTATGCGTATCAAGAGCAATCGTTTGCGGGACGATGGTTGCTGATTTAACATATTTAAAGAAACAAAAGCTTAGTACTTTGACTTTTGATTTTAATCGTTATAGACGTATACAACTAGGTCATAGACCTTTGCAAAAAGAAGAAGCGTTAAAGCTTCATGCCAAGGCTAATGTGCCTATTGGTCCCGTTAGTTTAGACAAATTGCAATGTTTCAAAAAGTATTGCAACCCGAGTATCAAATAGTTATTTTCAGTGCTAATGATAATTTCAAAAAGGTTTATCAAGGTGAAATGTTTTCGGAGAAAAAAATTTTTTCTATTACAAATAGATCAACACATGCACGTCATTAAAAGTTTAGCCAGTATGTTTGGGGCCATGTCGTATTGCAATACGTGTTTAACACGTTTACTAATTCAAAGAACGCAAAAAAACACAAATGTTTTAATCAAAAACCAAATGTTGGCGTTGTTACTCTGAGACCTTTCACGAAGACCCTCAGATTGAAATATCTCGCTGCCAAAACTGTAATATACTTTAAAGGGCTGAATGTTTCCAATTTCACATAGAAAATGGCACTTGTTTAAAAATTAAACGGTGCTTAAAATGTTGCAAAGAAATTCGCGATGACAAACATAAATGTCTTACAACTTGTTCTAGATGTAAAATTGAGCACCCTCCCAAAATGTGTTACGTTCAACCCCTTGATGATACTTTTAAAGAAACTAGATTTTGTTATTTTGACTGTGAAACTATTGATATGACTCTAAACATACCCCAGTTCTATTAGTTTCGGCCATGCAATTAATGATACCGAATACGATTATCAAATTTTTAGAGGTTTTGATTGTGTTGATAAGTTTATGAAATATCTGACCCAAACAGAAGATGAGACATCTTATACAAGGAACAATAAACGAATAAAAATAAGTAAACCTAAATTTGAAAATTTGACTATAGTGCCCACAACTTTAAAGGTTTTGATTCGTATTTTATATTAAATTGTTAATTAATAACCATGTAAAACCAGACGTCATATTCGACGGCTCTAAAATTCTAGCTCTCTTTATTAAAAGTCAAATTTTAGGTTTATTTGTAGTTATTCCTTCGTGGCCCTTCCTCTGAGAGCCTTTACAGAAACCTTTCAATTGGTAGTTACAAAAACAGTTTTTTCCTTATATTTTCTTAAAAGAGGACACTTTAAACTATGAAGGTCCGTTACCTGAAAAACCGCGTTTTCACCCTGAATTTATGAATGAAAAGGACCGACAAGCCTTTGATTTATGGTACAGTGAAAAAGGTAAAAAATCCACGTACAAAATAATGACCGAATTAGAGGAATACGCTGTACAAGATGTAGTAGTTTTACAAAAAGAATTACAAATTTAGAGAACTTTACAAAAAAGCATCGGGTCTAGATCCTCTTAATAGGGGGCGGAGCTATTACAATAATCGGGGGCCTGTACTAAACGTGTTTTGTACACAAATATTTAGAAAAAAAATACATTGGG
>JAEQBA010001721.1:31591-47018 GCA_019434445.1 Phalangium opilio
CCCCCTTAAGATCGATGTTAAATAAGAATGAATGGAGTAAAATCCCAGGTTTGACTAAAATAAACCTTTCGTCTATTTGCGTCCATAAACCTTTTTTGTTCAATTGGTCAAAAAGAAAAGAGAAACAGAAACATTCTTTTACATCTAAACTTTTCTTTTCGCAGATGTGATGTTCAATTATGAAGCGACAAGTGTGATGGATTGACCAATTTCGGTCTGGAATTTGTGAAGAAAACGTTTTATTTCTTCATGCAGTCTACTGATAAATGTAAGTGGTTTGTCTTTGTTTCTTTGAGGTATATTGGAAGGATTTAAAGATGAATAGTTTTCATATGTTTTGGGGTTTATGGAGAAAAGACTTGAATATTGCTTAAAACTCTTTATTCATCAAAATCTGCATCATGTTTATAAATACGCATTGGCTATCTCCATCACGATACTTCTGTACAAAACGCGGAAAATTCTAAAGTACAACAATTTTACATAATGAAGTTTATATTTGAGAAGGATTTTTCTTTTTTTTCTTATATTACTCGTGATATGCTTTCTAAAAATTGGTCAACTCCTAATTGAGGAAGAAAATATTTCAATTTATAGCTATATATACAGAAAACCGGTAAAGAAATAAACCTTTTACAAAAAGGGGATTCTGGGTGGTAGAGTGAGGGATAAAGACTTTCTGTACACAATTCGTATCAATCTTTTCTCAAATACTTAAATTTATTTCCTGGCATATTGGAGCGCAAAGTTCGTCTTTTAACGAACGTAGAAATCTTAATATCTCTCTCTATCTTGGGGAAGTCATAAAATTGACCCTTTTATTAAATGGAATTCAATTCCATAAATATACAAAAAATACGCTTTTGAATTATAGCGTTTCTGAAACGTAAGATTTTTAATATAAATTTTATACGGAAAATTGCACAGACTTCGTAAAGGTCTCCGGCCTTTATTTTTATTTTAGATTAAATATAAACCGAATAGTGTCAAAAATACGCGAATTGGTCCATCTTTGGTATAATAACATTTATATTAAAGCGATAACTTAGACTAGGATTTAATTTGTAATTTTTTTCCTGGGTTTCTTTACAAAATCTTTTATTAATAATCGAGCGCACGAAGCCCAGCAATTATTAGGTTTCCTTCTGTACAGTTAAAATATTAGGCAGTTCCGTTTGAGCGTTAAGTCGCGTCAAAGATTAGACGCGCTGTGTGGAGATTTGACAAATAGTAGCTGGTTTTATCTAGCACTCCTTTCTCTGGTTTTCCGCGTTTGATAGTAGGGTTGCCGCAGCCTGAGAGGCGGCCGCGTCTATGGCGTCACTACGTCCCATGGCCCGTTCGCAACCCAGTTTCTTAGCGGCTTCGGTCGCAATGACATCGATTACCGCGTACTGTACCCCTTCCGATTTAATGGCGGGACTAGCGGGCTCTGAATCCGTAATCTCCATTTCGAGATAGTTTAGTTCCTTGTTGTCTTTTGGAAATTGGAAGAGCGCGTTGCCGTAAGAGGGTGAGCAGTTGCAATCGACGGTTCCCGGGGAAGAACTGATGTAACCCGGAGAGGGTGAACCCGACTTTGTAGGGAAGGGCTTTGAGGTCACGAAGGTGTTTAAGTTGTTTCTCAGATCTCTCGACAAGGGGTCTTCCGTCAGACGCTCGCTTTCTTCCGGCGTGGCTGGGTGATGGAGACCTTTCTTATCTCTCAGTAAACCCCTATCGATCGATTGGTATTCCTTTCCAAAACGCGGTCTCATGGTGTTGACGCACAATCCGCTGTTGGCGTTGCCCGTCAAGGTGGCTATTTCTTCGGCTCGAATGTAATCGCTACTACTCCCACCGCTGCTGCTACTCGTTCGCGAGCACAAGGACAAGGTTTCGATGTAATCGCTCATGTCCGACGACGAAGTGCTTCCAGGGTTTCTCCCGTCGCAGAGAACCATTTTATCTTTCTCCGACGAATCGCCGCCACCGTGCTTCGGGAAACCTTAATTACAAGGAAAACGCTGACTTTTAATTTTTAAGGACCCCTAAAAATGAGACAGACTATAGGTTGCGTTCTTTCATCCAAAACGCTAGTGAAAAAAATAAAAAGAGGATTTCTTATGGTTAGAATGAAAAAATGGAACTAATAGATGTAGTAAAAAAGCGTGGCCAAGATTTTCAAGTGTTAAGGCGTCGCCGCACGCAAAAATTTCGTTATTATCTTTAAAAGGAGAGAGAAAGAGAGAGAAGAAAATTAAAAGCGGAAAGATGATTTAGCCGACCCGCCCATTAACTTTCCGTGATGAAAAATGTCAAGAAAACGGGTAATGAGGATGGAATAGTTCTTTTCTTAACGAAGCTCGAGATAAATAGCTTCTTAAAGAAGGAGAGAAAGGGTTACTTACTTTTAATATTCGGAGCGTGATCCAAAGCAACCTTCATTCTGGAGTCCTTCGCCGGAGAAGAGTGCGTGTTTAAATTCTCGCCGCCGACCACGGCCTTGCCAAGGCTGTCCGAGTAATGTTCCGAGATTAAATACTGCTTGTCCGTCAGGTTGACTTTTCCTCCTCGTACCGGAGAATCTGCCAACGTCGTCACTAATTTCTCTTTGTTTTTGCAAGGGACGCTGGAGGATCTCTTAATTTTTAAATTGTATTTAAAGTCGGAATGCAAACTTTCCGAGAAAACGTTACTGGGAATGTCTTCGTCCGACAGATGGTATTCCTCGTTGGGTTTGAGGCAATCCGCCGAGTGGTGGAAGGGTAGTCTGTGTAAGTTCTCGAAAGATTTGGCATTTGAGGGAGAAGACGGCACTGAGGAAGGAGGAGAGATTTCATCCGTGCTGTAAGATTTTTCTTTCGTCCTTAAAGTAAATTTCGAAAACAGGGAGTTCTTTCGTTTGGGCGCGGACTTGGGGCTATCGTTTTCTGTCGGACCGTTGTCCTCCGGTTCTGACCCATCGTTAGCGTTGGCTCCGTTCTGTCGGCTGTCCGCCGAGCACGATCTCTTTTTCATTAGCACTTTGCGTTTCAAACCCTCCAACGAATTAGATCGGAACGACCTTTGGTATACGTCTTCCGCCAGGGAAGGTCTACCTAAATTGGGGCTCCGCACGCTATTCAAACTACCCGTTCTCCTATCGGTGGATAGACTGTTTTGAGCCTCACTTTCCGTAGATAAAGTGTAAGGTAGAAAAGGTCTTAGTGGTAAGCTTTTGGAATGAAGATCCTCTTCGTCTTCTTTTGCGTCCATTTCATCCGAAATTAGTATATCCGAGGTCGCGTTCAATGGTTCTAATAAGGTCGCGATGGAACTAGAGCACAGAGGTTGCATGACTAAGTAATTGTCGTCCGTTTGGCTAGATACTGGCTCTTGCTTAAAAGACATAATTTCGTACGCGGCGCTGGAGGACGATTTGGTCCCCGGTGGCCTTTGAAGCGTAGCGGTCGAGGCTTGAAGAGCGTTTTCTAAAGCTATCACCCCGCCATTCTGAGAAAAGCCTCTCGGAGGCAATGGTGGCTTGGCCGCTTCTTTATCGATAATTTCCGGGCCTGTCGCTGTTTTAGAATCTAATTTGCTCAAAAGACTTTCCGTGTTTTGGTATAATGGTAATGTCTGAAGGAACTCTAAGTTGGCGTAGTGGGGATCTGTCGGGTCCAAGGACGCGCGTAGCGTTTGTCGACCATCCGGGTTGTTTATCACTTCGAAATTGACATAATGAGGCGTTCCTGTAGCTGGTGCCGAGTCAGATCGCGTCGCGCAACCGCAAGGTTGTTGACAAGGTATATTCTCGGAGACGGTGGTCGTTTGCTTTGGAGGCTCTGTGCAGACAGCCGGTTTTGAAGAGTCTTTGGTTCGCGAGCCGTTAGGGTCCGGCGGTAAAATTGAACTTCCCGCGTGTGTAACGGTGTCCTCGCAACCCGTTCCCGGACCCCAACAAGGCACTAGACTACCGGCCCACAGCATCACCTTATGGCAACCGCACGTTTGCACGCTTTCCTGAAGACAACGCGGATCGCCTCCTACTCCAGTATGACTGGCGAAGGGCTGTTTGCAGAGGCAAGACGCCGTCCGTAAATGCGAGATCGAAGGCAGTGGCTTGGTATCTAAGAGAGATATATGTTCCTGAAAGCAGAAGGATACGTCTTACTACTTCTACCGCAAGTCCCAAACGGAACAAAGCTACAGAAATAACTATAGCAAATTAAAATATGACGTAATTTGATGCAAAATAGCTAATATTTTAGTAAAATTCTATCTACGTACACACAACAAGCGGAGCTTAAATTCTTACTTTAAATTTTCTTGGAACATCGTACTCCTCGGCTGGATTGGGTGTGTTTATCTTTCCGGGAATTGGTTGCTTTTCGGGATCAAAATTCATTTTCGATTTGAGGTCGTCGGTTTGATTTTGCTGAAAATAAGTAACGTTGTTAGTAATGGGCTGGGCTAGTAATCTAAAAATATATACCTTCTGAACGATGTTAGCTAAGGCCGTCCTGGGAACCGCGTAGTGAGCGTAAGGATTTTGGCCACCATCACAAGGACAAGTCTGTTGCGAAGCTACTGGTGTGGAAACGCCCGACTGAACCTTCTTTGGAGATGTTTTGGTATTTTCCACTACCGATTCATTTTCCGATATGGAAGACCGTCTATTAAACGGGAAAGTTCTATTCCAACAAGAACAGTACGGAACCCTATGAACTCCAGGCAGAAGCATGCCAGTAGTCAAAGGCGTTCCGCCCTTAGTCTGTCCTTGTATCGCGCAAACCGTGCAAATATCGTTCGATTGAGCTTGATGCTCCATAATAGTTTTTTCTTTGCCCATCGGAGTTCTCATCCTGTCGATAACCCGCGGAGGACCGAGGACGGACCGACAGACGACGGCCGCGTGTAAGTTTCGCGGATGGTCGTAGACGCTTTCCAAGACGCTCCTCGGGACGGAGTACTCCGAACTACTGCTTGAAACGTCACTGCCACTACTGTGGCTACTCTGCGAACACAATGAGTCTCTGTCCGTCGTAGTTCTCTTAGGTTTCTGTACCAAGGCTCTCGTATGGATTCCCACATCGTGAAAATCCATCGTCCATTGAGGTGTGAAGCCCGAACTGTCCATTTGAATGTCTGGAGATGGCGACCTTGAGCGTCCTTTGTACGACATGGTAGTGTTGCTTCGTGGACCGTAATGCCTACCGCAATTCTGACAATGGCTCGGGTTAAACCTATAACAAAGCGGTGGACGAATAAAATCGATTAGAAAAACTCATAAGTGGATTACGCGTGTCGGTCAGCCAGGCCCTAGAACAAGAAAAAGAAGATCAAGTAGAAGAATATAAGGCGTTCAGAGTTACTGACGTGAAAAGTTCGCCGGTGGAAAAAGATAAAAGTTTATAAAATTGGGGTTGGAACGAAAGGGGACTGTTTTTAGCATCGGGACGGGGGTAAATCTAATTACCAATTGATCTGAGAAGCGGAATGGCAGTGCACGGATCCCGGACCGGCCAACATCGATCTCCTGAGAAGGGTTCCTTGAAAATCGCTGGCGGCGGTAGAGACACAGTCACTCCCTCCTACTCCTTCCATCTCTGACTTGGTCCCGCGTCGAATCGTCGTTTCTGCGTGAGACACGGACGAAGGCCACTTGTAATGAATGTGACAAGGCGTCACGTGACCATCGTCGTCTCGACCCTCGCACGCCATATTTATGATTTCCGAACAGGTATCGCACGTGCTGCTCTCCGAGCCTGAGCTAAGGAGCGGGCGGCTCGATTCCGTGCTGCATTTGTGCGAACTGACGTGGTGCGGATGCGATTGTAGGGACATCCGGGACGATCCTTCGATCACTATAATTCGAATTTTGCGTTATCTTTTCAATTACGTCCAATATTTCTAAACCGTATAAAGCGTGCGACGTCGAACACTCGCGAATACCCCCCCCCAATCAAGTCCATCGTGCTATTGAGCAGTTTTGAGAGGTTATCAATAAATGATTCTATTCATGGTAAATTCCGATTGAAGCGTGTACAAAGAAAAAGGGTTATGGCTGCTTATGATATTCGATATTCGATCTACACGTCAGACGTTTTTTTGAAACTGAACGTCTTGGCAAATTACATTTTTAAAGGCAATAACTTATTCAGTCATGCTTGGAGTGCAAGTTTATTATATTGATGACGAAGCTCTATCAACCACACAGACAGATATCCTACAATAAGTCAATATTCATTGGGAAAACTGAATTAACTTATTCTAAAGGTAGAATTCCAAGAGCGGATAATAAAGAAAAAATTGTCTATGAAGCTACTCAGTCTGAAGCAAAAAATCGTTCAGCACTTAGAGTTAGCTAGGAACCGAAAAAAATCCCTGTAATGATGTTTGATTTTCATATTAAGGGAAAAATGAGAACGAGATTCTGTTTGCTCTAGCGAGTCGTTCCCTGATTGAACTTCCACCTCGTTTCTAATTCAATACGGCCGGGAAAAGCAAAAAGGGATCCAAAAATGGGACCCTTTCCTTTCGCGAGATTCCTGTCTACAGAGCGTAGGGAGTACCGAGGAAAAAAAATACCAAATAAAATTGACTGGAGAAATGTCGGGAATTTTATCTCGAGAAAACGTTACGTAGGTGGGGGAAGAAAAAGTACTTGTAAGGAGAACTAGTTAATTACTAAGAAGAGTGGACCAAGTGGTGCAACGCGATATCGAGAATTTTGGTCTTCTTTTTTATAAACGCGGGTCCGTCTGCCGCCTTTGAACCTTTAACGTCCGAGGTAACCGGGCACGCTCGCTACTATTCGGGATTTTTAAGTGCTTGGAAAACAAACGCGAGATTTCAGGGTCTCGAACACGTTTCGGTGTCTTACCGGCGGATTTTCTGGAAGCCGATTTCTTCCTTCCAGCTAGTTTGCCTTTCGACGCTAGATCGAAAGACTTGGTGAGCTCTTCGGCTTGATTAGTGAGCAAGACGTGAGCGCCTTCTCCTGTAAAAAGAGAAAGTAAAATGTATACGTGTCCAATTCTCTCTTCCTTCGTTTCTCACGTCAACGGATTAAGTAAGATCTGAAGAACCAAAAAGAGTAAGGGCTTTTCGGCTCTACTAACCTTTCCCGCAACGAGAACCTCCTTCGAAACAAAATTTAGAATCGACGACTCCGAATCGTCTCAATTCTTTGATGGGCCACGTTCCGAGAAGTCTCGGTGGAACTCCGGCGACTAGACAAAACCTATGGTCTTGTAGGTGTAACCTGGCTGGACCGCATGACAGTTTGCTTTTAGGTGGAGCGTGCGATATTTGTACTAGGAATTGTTGCTCTGAAACATTAATTCTATTACGTACACCAAAATTTTATCGCTTCTAACTCGGAAACCCATTCCAATCAGAGTGGTTGTCGTTACGCGATAACAAGGAAATAGGCGCAAGTAGATAGAAAAAGACAGTTTTGCCGGTGAGATGGTACTGTTGGTACAGTTGGTACTGTTGGTACAGTTGGTACTGTCGGTACCGTTGGCGCCGTTGCCGCTGTTGGCGCCTGACACAAAGATGGCGTCCTCACGCCAGATTTTTCGGCGGGCAAACCAGGGGAAAGCTTGACACCATGTTGACTTTGTGAATGGCGTGGAAATTTTCAATTTCGGCGGGAAAACCAAGGGAAAGCTTGACACCATGTTGACTTTGTGAATGGCGTGGAAATTTTCAATTTCGGCGGGAAAACCAGGGGAAAGCTTGACACCATGTTGACTTTGTGAATGGCGTGGAAATTTTCAGGGATAATTCCATGACGTGGGCGGGGAAATTAAGAAAATCAGGCGTCATGTTAACTTTTGGCGTTGTGGTCGGTGATGAAATATACATGATAGGACGTGTGATAGGATGATATAAAAGACGGGGTAGGTTTAAAGATAAGGTACAACTCTCCAAGCCTTTCTCCAAGACGACGTATATTAACACTTTGCAACTTTCCAGGACATTTGAAAAATGTAAGTACAATTCATTTTTACTTAAATCTTAGTGTTATAGTTAAACCCATTACCCTCTTAACATATTTAATGTATCTCTTCAGGGATAACACCCACATGTTCGAGCTTTCCCACACCAAATCATGCAGCATTACACCGGACTGCAAGGTTAGACTCGGAATGACCGACGAGTCCACTGGGATCTCGCTGAGTGAAGCCGAATACCTTCAACTTTACAATATGCGTGATGTGGTCAACAATTTCTTCGAGAGGGATGATGTCGAACCCAGCACCCACTTCTTCGATGGATCGGAGGAGAGACGCATTCAACTCGTTACCTATCAGGAGAGGAAAATGCTGAACATCAGACAGATGGTACGGGGTAAGGGGGCGGACTACGCAAACCTCTACCCGACCAAGACGGGATTCGCCATAGGCCCATATTTATGGGAAAAATTGCTGGGAGTACACGTCCAAATAATAACGTTCATCGCCGAGGCAAAAAGGGTGGATGCACTCATCAGGGAAACGGTCACCCAACAGCTGACCGACCTCATCGCTGGCAGCTGTAATGGATGTCTAATCGACCACCCCTCGCAACTGGAACATGACTGTATCATGGAGGAATGGAAGGACCGAGTGGACATGCATTATTGTAACGCCGTGTCGAATTTAAATTTAGAATTAATACTTAACTCCCTTAATAATAAAACATTTCTAAGTACTACATTCTGTAAGCAAATGCTTTCCGCGAATGTGTTGAATGCTAAACAATATTTATAGAATCCTGAATAAAATATGATTGAATGATATGTGTTTCTAATTAATGTATGTAGGTTTATATAATATTCTAAGCTCATTTTTTAATTATTGGTAAGCCTATTTTAAATCTTATCATCATATTTTCTCTCAAACCGATAAAAGAAGCATCATAGTTTTAACTGATAAAGGGTTAAATTTTCCATGGGGCGAACAAATTAGTTTAGAAAGGCAGATATTCCGTATTGATTTAAAAGAAATTTTACAATTTCTTTCGATGGGTAAGTAAATATTTCCCCTAAACGTCGCACAAATATCGGAAGATGGCAATCTTTTATCCAACAGACAGATATTGCGAAGATATCAATCCCTCTTCCCACGCGCATGTTCAAGTATCAGATAAAAAGTATGGAAACGTGCCTCTAATCATGTCTGGTAAACAATAGTGCAAAACGGTTATATTGATTGGAAAAATTGTAGAAATGGGTAAAACCATGGGAGAAACCCATTTCAGCGCATTAATCATGCATTCTACGACTAAAGTAAACTAAATATCAGTATAAAAGCGCCTTCCCCCTATACGCTAGAAGATACTTTGTCTTTAGTCTATGAAGTTCCCACCGAAATTCTAGAGCTGTTCCAAAAAGTATTTTTAAATACTCTGCTCCCGAAAGGACATCAAAATTGTACGCACAAGGTAAGATTTTTTTTCAATTCACTTCATTAGAAACGCAGTATTTTGTAGAGGGTATAGTTCTATTATTTTTCCTCCTGAAATGATAGAATCAACCGTTTAAAATGGTGATGTGCGATATTTGCGGACGTAAATATATTCAAAACCAGAGTCTTTTAAGACATAAGCGGGAAAAGCATCGAGGAGTCACTTTCCCATGCACCGTTTGTTCGTCTACATTTACTAGACGTGCTACGTTACAGAAGCATTTAGCTTCCCATAATTCCCCCACTCAACGGAGGGTTAAAAAACAAAAAGTTACGCACCCCTCCCCAATTCCGATTGCCTCGACCTCGACGTATAACGCCCCTCCCGTGCCGAATGTCTACTCTCTTTCGGACGACGCTAGTGGAGCGCGGTCCGTTCCTCTCCCAGACGAACTAGGTGAGCTGTCCGAAGGACAGAACCAAGCCTTGCCTGATCCGATGGACCAGGAAGATGCTCCTTTGCATGTTGCTCGTGAGGTGCCGAACGTTCATTCTCAAGACTCGCTGGATGACCTGAACGACGAGGAAAACCAAGCCTTGCACGCCTTGATGGACCGAGAAGAGAGTACCATTCTTAAAGGAGGGAATCAACCCGAGGATATCGCGTTGACCGACACCTCACCCGGTAAAGTGTCCTGCTACATTTGCTTCAAACGGTTCGACAACCAAGACGAATTGAATGTTCACGTTCCGGAACACTTTTACGACCCGGACGAACTGCCTGACCTGACAAGACAAGACAATCAAGACATTCATAACCTGATGGATAGAGAAGAGAAGGAGGATCCCGTACCCGATGAACCTCCTCCCGACGAACTGGAAGAGCTAAACGTATTGGCTAACGCTATCTTCTGCGCCAGATTTACACCCGCAAGGGTGGAAACTGACGTAGATCGGTATATTCAAAGACATAGATTAGCTATAGAAAACTATCTAAGAAACAAACTAGCATCGGATAAAGGTATAAAGTGGTACCTAACAGTTCGCGTCCGTTACACGCGCGAGCTAGGAAATTCAGAACAGGATGTGGAATGTCTAATATACCATAGAACACGGAACCTTATTATTTTAAATCCGGGTATTATTCCGGAACAAATTGACTTGGGAGTACTAACTTTACGTCGCTTAATCGAAGAATTTGAGGGAAGAGGTAGTGGTTGGACTCTCGATAGAATTTTATTCCTACAAGTTAATATAATATCTTACATGCCACTACACGGGGGTACGTATTTCGCAACCCCTAAAAAGTTAGCTTCTAAACTGGCCATTCTTAACATTAAAAACACGGACAATAAATGCTTCCTATGGTCAGTCTTAGCGCATTTACACCCCGTCAACCGCAGAAATCACCCCAATGACGTCGAAAAGTACGTGAGATACCAAGATGAACTAGACACATCGGCAATCACATTCCCCGTTGAAATAAAGGAGGATGCGTTAAAAAAGTTCGAGCGAGATAACAATCTATCGATCAATATTTTCGGCTATGAAAACGAGATATTTCCGCTGCGTGTAAGTTCGAACAGGGTGGACGTACCTCGTCAGATAGACCTGTTATTATTAACAGAGGGGGAGAAGAAGCACTTTTGTTTAATTCGAAGCTTGAGCCGACTCATGTCGGATTTCACGAAACATGACGGAAGGACTTATTATTGCCGTTACTGCCTTCACCGATTCTCCGGTACTACTAATGCCGAGCAGAACCACAAGGAACACGTTAAAGAGTGTAGTATACATGGTCCCCAGAAGATTCGCATGCCGGTAAAGGAACCCATCCTAGAATTTAAAAACATCGCCTGGGAGCAAAAAGTAAGTAACTTTAACTAACACGTTAAGAAAAAAAAAATGCAGATATTAATAAGTTTTCTATTTTCTATTCCGTCAGGTTAAATTCGTCATTTACGCCGATTTTGAGTCAGTTCTCGAAAAAATACATAGGTGTGATCCGGACGCCAACCTCTCTTCAACCACCAAAACCTCGCAGCACATTGCCTGCGGATACAGCTACGTCATTGTTGCACATGATGGAACAGTGTCGAAACCCGTTACGTACCGGGGCATGGACGCTGCTGAAAGTTTTTTACAAAAACTTCTACTCGAAGATGAAATTATCCAGAGAAAACTAAAGGACAACACGCCCATGAATCTGACTGACCAGGAAGTAGCGGATTTCGTTTCGGCTCAAGTCTGCTACATATGCGGGAAAGAGTTCACCCCTGATAACCACAAAGTGAGGGATCACGATCACACGAATGGAGCCTACAGGGGTGCGGCCCATAATTCGTGTAACCTCAAATTGAAGACGCCGAACTTTGTTCCCGTCTTTATGCATAATCTCTCCCGATACGACTCCCATCTCATAATGGACAAAATTGGACTAATTAAGGACCGGGATATCAAGTGCATACCCACCAATTCCGAAACCTACATATCGTTTTCTTTGGGCAATCTACGCTTTTTAGATTCAATCAGGTTCATGCCGGTTCTCTCGAGTCTCTAGTTTTCAACTTGAGTCGAGGAGGAGCGGACAAGTTTAAATGCTTAAACTCTGTCTTCAAACCCGAGGAGGTGACGTACCTGTTGAGGAAGCAGGTATACCCTTACGATTACTTTGACGATGAGAGGAAATTCAGCGAGACGGAGTTGCCACCTAAAGAAGACTTTTCAACACCTTGACTGATGAAGGGGTTAGTGACGAGGATTATTCCCACGCTCAAAAGGTTTGGGAGGAATTCCGAATCGCTAACCTCGGCGAGTACCACGATTTGTATGTGCAAACCGACGTTCTACTCTTAGCGGATGTGTTTGAGAACTTCCGGGCTATGTGTTTAGAGTACTACAAGCTAGATTGCGCCCACGCCTTTACCGGCCCCGGGTTCGCTTGGCAAAGCGCTCTACGTATGACCGGGGTAAAATTGGAACTATTCCTTGATCCGGACATGCATCTATTCATTGAGAAAGGAATTAGAGGGGGTGTATCTCTTATTACACATAGGTTAGCGGTAGCCAATAATAAGGATATCCCCGAAACCTACGACGCTGCCAAACCTAGTTCCTACATCACTTATTTAGACTGTAATAACCTTTACGGTACGGTCATGTGTCACCACCTGCCTATGGGTGGCTTTCGATGGTTGCACCCGTGCCAGGATTACACTCGAGAAATTATTCTTAACCATCCCGACGACGATTCCCAGGGATTTATTTTAGAAGTAGATCTCGAATATCCTGATAATTTACACGAGGAACATAATTGCTATCCCCTAGCCCCTGAAAAGCGAGTTGTTAAAGTGGACGAACTATCACCCTTTTCGGTAGATCAATTAAACAAACTAAATCTTAAGATAAAAGATAGCCTCCCTAAACTAATACCGACGCTTTACAATAGAGAGAAATATGTCCTACACTACCGGAACCTTAAGTTCTATCTCTCATTAGGGATGAAATTGGGGAAAATCCATAAAATTCTCACTTTTGAACAGGGGGCGTGGTTAAAACCCTTCATAGAATTTAATACAGAGAAAAGGAAGCAAGCGGTCAACGCTTTTGAAAAAGACTTTTTCAAGCTTTGTAACAACTCTGTGTTTGGGAAAACCATGGAGAATCTCCGCAACCGTATAAATTTAGATCTCGTACAGACTAGGGAGCGCGCCATAAAAAAGCAAGTTCACCTACATTCCAAAGATTTACCGTATTCAAAAACGACTTGGTCGGGATTCACGCACTGCATAAGGTCTTAACCTTAGATAGACCTATTTACACAGGGTTCGCTATCTTAGATTTGTCAAAGTTGATTATGTACGACTTTCATTATAATACTATAAGAGCTAAATATGGGGAAGCCGCCAAACTTCTTTTCACGGATACTGGTAAGTGTTAAATCATGTTTTTCGCGCTTTATCTCCTAACCGCAACTAAAGTTTTTTTTCTCTACTCATTACAGACTCGCTGACCTACGAGATATTCACCGATGATTTGCCCAGGGACTTTGCCGAGAGCAAGATATGTTCGACTTCTCAGACTACCCTCGAGACCATCCATTGTTCAGCGTGGAAAACAAGAAAGTCCTTGGGAAGTTTAAAGATGAGCTCAATGGGACGCCTATCCAGGAGTTCTGCGGGTTAAGGCCTAAGATGTACTCCATCCTGTCTGCGAAGGGAGAAAAGAAAACGGCTAAAGGAATCTGTCGCAGAGTAGTCCAGAAGAAGATACGCCACGCCGAATATAAGGAGTGTCTATTACAGCGGGAACTCACCGTAGAGGAAGTGAAAAGAATCGTCAGCCTAAAACATGAGTTGTTTCCATAAGACAGACGAAACTTGCCTTGAACCCGTGCGATGACAAACGTTACATCATCGACGGTGTATCAACTTACGCGCTGGGACATTATAAAATTAGGGATCAATAAAAGAGAATTTTCCTCCGTGGCATAGCCCGGCTTCTCTCTTGAATTATTTTTGAATTGTGTAACTTAAATATCTTAATAAATAACTTGGAATTGTTTAAATATCTTTCTTGTAAATTTGTATAAACTTGTTCACTTTTTTTTTCTTTTTTATAATTTTTGAAATGTTGTTGAAAATAAAATAATTATGTTAAAGTATTCTTATTCAAATTTTCCTACTTTTTTCATTTTTCATGTACGAGGAGAAGGGGCCCGGCCTCCCCGCGGGACGGCGCGCGTGTGAATTAATCCGCGCGCGGGATTTAATATTTCCCGCGCGCGACGCGTGGTTATCTGTAGAAAAAAAAAAAAAAATATTCAAGACTCTGTATTTGTTTTAAAAAAACTTTATTGAAAATCTCTTATACATAAATTCTGATATCATTTTATCATTCGTATCTTTATCAGTTTTAAACTTTGAACAAATATCATACAATTTAATACCTCTACATCTGAACAAAGAAAAATAAATACAATATCCACCACAAGTATTGGAGAAATCTCCTTGAAACTGCTTTGAATTAAAAGTTACCGTAAGACTATTACGTTCCACGAAATCATTAAATTCAAACATGTCGGGAGGGTTTCCAAAACTGTCGAAAAACTCTGTATTTTGCCGACTTGAAAAATATATACAAGTCCAATGCATGCCTTCGGTTTTTGACGAGCCAGTATTTACAATATAGAGTGAAGGAAAAATTTTACTTTCTGAGGTAGCTGGTCGGCTGCAAAAAACACCTCGAAACAGATCTTTGGTGAATTTATCCTTTTGCATAATTTTAGTTATTTGCAGTGTCCATTTTTTTTAATTGTAATCGTAAATAACTGTTCTATTCTTATCAATCTCGATTAAATTCTGAAACTCGGAGTAATATAGAACTGTGATAGTCTTGGGCAGGTCCTTGGCGAATTTTAATTCCAATCGCAGGTTACCGTTCCTTATCAATTGAAATTGAGAAGTTGAACTACTGAGGTCGGCGCTTAAATCAAAAGCAAATATGCAATTCCCATTGGGGAATTCCTCCCGTGAAATGTAATTTCCCTCGTCCAATAACCATTGAGAGGTTTGAGTAAAGAGATTAGTATAAGATCTCATATATTGACCACCAGAAAAGTTTGGGGTAAGAGGTTTATGAGGGACGCTAGCTCCGTCAAGGTACAAGGCAATATGATTTAAATCAAAATGTTGGAAATTAAACGGGGACTTTTTGTATTCACCCAAATAAGCATTCTGGTCTACAAGAGCGAAAAGAACTCTTTTAGGTAGTTGACCCATGAATAAATTATCTCTAACGCATATTTTGGTACCACTGTTAATTGAAAAAGAGTTACATTCCGTGCGAATAATTGGGTATTTCATAGTTGCCAGTTCCAGACATTTGGCATGCGCTACAAGTACTTCCGAGGGTAATTTTACTTTGCGGACATAAAGAGATGCCAACTCGTAAACTACTTTCCATTTAACCGCACCGGCTGCGTGTACGCAGAATTCATTCGGACTTTTGACGAATTTGAATTTCAAATCCGTCATATTTGGAATATATCTAGGTTGTTGACAAAGATC